>BMAO01023165.1:0-24377 GCA_019973975.1 Trichonephila clavata | reverse complement strand
GCAACATGTTGACGCGCTCAGTCGTTATCCAGTCATGCTCATACAATACAACGAGACAACACAAAAAATTAAAAAAGCACAAATTAATGATGAGTTTACATCCAGTATTAAACACTATTACAATCATCTTCAGCTTCTGATTATACATTAAAAAACGATGTGCTGTACAAAATTTGTCAACGACCAAGAACTTCTAGTCGTTCCACTTGAAATGCAAAAACAAATCGTACAACTTGAAACATTCTGAAGGACATTTCGGCATCAACAAAACTGAAAATTTAATCAAACAACAATTCTTTTCCCAAATATGCGTAAGACTGTAGAAAATGTTATTGCAAATTGTATTCCTTGCATTCTTTCATCCAAAAAATTTGGCAAACGAGAAGGATTTCTACATCCCATACCAAAAGGTGATATATTCCACTTGATACCTACCATATTGACTTTTGGGTCCACTCCCAAGTACCAACAAAAATTACAAATATATCTTTACTGTCATCGACGCTTTCACCAAATTTTTGTGGATTTATCCTGTAAAGTCTCCTTCAGCTAACGATGCTTTAAGACAAATTAAAATTACAACAAGTAACCTTTGGAAGTCCCAAACGAATAATTTCAGACAAAGGAACAGCATTCACTTCTACAGAATTTCAGAAATTTTGTCAGGATGAAGATATCGAGTTTATTTCAATCACAACAGGTGTATATACCGCGTGGGAACGGTCAGGTAGAAAAAAAATCATGCAACGTTAATACCAGTCCTAACAAAGCTTTCACTTGAAGATCCCAATAAATGGTATAAACACGTATCATCAGTTCAACGAATAATTAACAGCACTGTTTCCATAGCCACGAAATATACACCATTTGAACTTTTTACAGGCGTCAAAATGAAAAATAAAGATGACATCAAAATCAAAGCCATTATCGAGGAAGAAAATCTCCGATTATCTTTACAGAATAAACAACAAATGAGAGAAGATGCCAAATCCAATATCCTGAAATTACAAGAACAAAGTAGACTACACTACAATAAACATCGCAAAGAAGCAAGAAAATACAAAGAAGGTGACAGAATTGCAATCAAGAAAACCCAGTTTGGAGTAGGTGTGAAATTGCGTCCAAAATATTTTGGCCCATATGAAATCGTGAAAGTTCGTCCAAACGACAGGTACGATGTAAAGAAAATAGGAAGACAAGAAGGCCCGAATTTGACATCCACATCTGCTGATCTGATGAAACCATGGGATAATCCCTAAGACTTTTCTTTCCAGAACTCTAATGATTTTATTTTTTTCCCCTCTATATACTCAAGGAAATTTGAACTTTAAAAATTTGTTTAATCTTTTTTTTTCTTTTCAGTTGTTAATATTTGTATAATTTTTACTTGCATATTTTCCAGCCTGGTCGGGGACCGACCATATCAGGATGGACGAGTGTTGTATACGCTCAGGTGACACCAGCGCCACTCTCTGTAAACCCCGGATGTAAGGGGGAGAAGAGGTAGACATACTCTTCTCCCAGCAGCGCGCGCCTAGTCAGGTTTAACAACCTGTAGATGTCATTAAATATCCTTAAACTTTAACGTCTCTTTCATTCAACATACCCCTAGACACCACCCTCTCTGTTACATAAATATGAATAAAATCTGATGAATGTCATATTTTTAAATTACATTTCTTTTAAACTTTGGGAAGTTGTTAAAGACAAAAGCATTTGAAATATTTTCTTGTTATTTTTGCGCAATTAAGTGAGTCTGCGTAAATTCTGCTTAGCACTAACTTAACAACACATTATTTTATTTTTATTTTTTAAGCATTTGAAAATTCAGTGTCAAGACGATATATCTTGTAAATGAACTAAAAGAAAATAGGGCTAGTTTTTATGAAATATCTTTTTAAACAAACTCCATCTTTCATTAAGACAACGAGAGGTTTTTTGGAATATTTTTAACGCTTTTTGACAAGCTTCGCAAAATCATTATTTAGATCAATTCTGTATACAATAAATGTGTAGATTGTCCAAGACGAGAAAAGTTAGGATTGTGCTTCAACGGTAATCGAGTTTATTTCTGCATGGGGGGAAAAGGAAGGAAATTCATTAAACTCAATGAATTATTATGAAGCTAATTTAATATACTAAGATGATATTTATTTCTCCGACCTATGTAATGTACTTTTTCAAAATATTTGTATGGCTTTTGCATTGATAAAAAGTTTTAAGAAAAAGCACTTTAATAATGCAACCTATTTAACCGATAATTTATTCCGTGCTTCTCAAAGAGATAATCGAATAGGCGCTGCTCGTTATTTCTGCAAAATATAGTAATGGTGTAAGAGAAAAACCTGTTATGTATGATACGACAAATATTTTAAGCAATTCTTAAGAATTATGAATTGGAATGATTTGTTTCCACTACTTTCTCCGAGCGCTTTCCTTGTTTCCAGAAAGAACGCTGCATCGCCTTGGGACCTGGTCAAGATATGTTCGAAAGCACTTGGATCATCGGCAGAAGGCAGTACAAAGTGGCCAAGGTAAGCCAATGACATCGGGGTAAGAAAATTTTTATGATCTCACCTACAGAGGGTAGGGGATTATAAACAAGATTTTATGGGCTTAACTCTTTCATGCGCTGAATTTTTGACAAAAATAATGCACTAGAGGAAAATAATTACAATACTTTAGATAAACTACACAAAACTATAATTATTGAACTAAAGCTGGTACATAATAATATTAAACACTTTTTCAAATAAATGGTATCCAAAGCTTTCAAAAATAGATGGTACATATTTTGTACCACCACGCTTCAAACAACTTTGGAGACACAACTCATCCATTCTGTTATTTTATACCTGGAAGACAACTAAATTCACTTTTTCATCTTATACTGTTACTCATCCTATATATTAAAATATTTTCAGTTTTTCCTAGTCTAATGTTGTGAGCTGAATTTTAGTTTTCTCCTAATGTACCTAATGTTAGTTTTAATTTTAAATATTCTATTCTATACATTATTTTATTTTACCTAGTTTTTAGTTAGGCAACATTTATAAGAACTGTATTAGTTGTATTTATTTTTTCCTGAACACGAGCTATAGCTCATTCAGGACACTTGTGTAATTTTGTGTGTATGTATTATTATTTAATAAATAATATTATTTTTGTTTAAAAAAATGTAATTTACTACAAATCTATCTGGCACAATAAACATGTGCACTATTGCAAAAAAATAAGCGGAATGCATTTTGTATCTGTACAGAAGATGATCTTCAATAGTGTGGTGAACACATTTTTGGACTCTCATACTTTCATACTAGCAAAGCACATGTGAGGTTCTAACTATCAAAATATTGACTTATTTAATTACATAATACATAGTATGATCTAAAAATTTGGGACTGCAGCCATTGCTGACGACGAAAGTAAGTACCTAAATTCAAACCCCTTAAAAGGGATTCTCCCAAACCTCCCCTACCTGGTCAGGTTGCTTTAGTTCATATCATGTGACCGAATCGCATGCGTAGCTGTTATCTTCCGAAGCTAGTTTGCTTTGTTCTGCAATGTAAGAAAGTTGGCTTTTTTTTTAACATCATTGAACATTAAATTCTGTTAAAGCTTAGCTAAAACACCAAAGGAGACTTTGAAAATGCTAAGTAAGGTGTATGGTGAATCTACCATAGCGATACCCAAGGTTTACGAAGGACACCAGCGTTTTAAAGAGGGCCGATAATCGACCGAAGGCGATCAACGTGCCGGACGATCGACTTCACGGAATGAGGAAAATGTTGCGTTGGTGTCTGAATGTGTTCGAAAAGATCGTCGTCAAACACTTGCACAAATCGCTGAAGGTGCACACTTCTCGAAGACGTCGTTTGAGGGAATCCATTAGTCGTAAGTGGCCTCAGTTCTAGCAGAGTGGCAACTGGTATCGTCTGCACAGTCGCGTAGCTAGATATCCAAAAAACCTGGTGCAAAAAAAAAAACAAAAAAAAAAATTAGAGGACTTTATTTTGGTTGGATTTTATCAAGTTAAAAAGTAAAAATATATGAATTTTTTCAATATACAGAGCTTCAATTTTTATTTACTATTTTCTCTTTCATTATGTTGCTTGCGCTTAAACGCACCACTGAGTTTCTTTTTTCATCCATAACTTTAGTTTTATAGTTTATCCAATACAATTCGTATATGCTCGAGTACTCAAGTAACGTTAAAAGGAAGCAGAAACGTAATGCTAGGTTACAAAACATCGTTGGGGAATCCCTAGATATTTATTTATTTATTTATTCATCCACCAGAGGGCTTACATCTACAAAATGGTCCACCGAGATAGACAGGAAATCATACAAAAATATGCATGAACAAGAAAATACAATTCTTTCTTCCAAGTGGTTAGTTAAAATACCCTTTTAATAGCCACGCGCAGTTATTTAAGAGGTAACGAGTAACGGACTTAAAAATAATATTCTCTTTAATACTTGATATTAAAGAAATTCATCCCTTCTCTCCTCGGTCTGTCAAGATGCGGCAGCCGGTTGGAAGATGGCTTGGTTGTCATGGGGATGTGACGTCATTTTCTCTTTGCTCTCCTTCGAAAGCGAAACAAAAACTAAATCAACTAGGAGAGTGGTTTCCCCCTCCACCAGCGTTGTTGCACTGCACTCAATGTGAACTGCTATCTATTTTTATGTAACTTCAACATATTATTCTTTTTACAACTTATTATCATAAGTGAATAACAAAGATTTCTCTAAAGTTCCACGTAAATGTATAGCCGTTACCGTTGTTATTGTAATTATTTTTTTAAATAAAAAAAAATCCTCTATGCACAAGAGCAGGGGGGGGGGGCAAAATTACATCAGTGTATTGCAGATACGAGGAGATTACGAAATATTAAAATTGGAAACTAGCCTATTATGAATCATATTGTTATTAAAAATAGAATGTAACTAGGAAGTAACTATGCTTCTTGTGTAGGGCTTTTAAGATGTAATAATAAGTCTGGTGAGATTTTCCACGGAACTTGAAGTTTATTTTCAAGAAACAGTTTATAGTAAAATGAAAAAATTCGAAGTATCATAAACTTTTCAATAAGTAAAGTTCGCAACACTGAAGAAACAGTGAAAAGAATTTAGAGTAATTGCCTACAAATTCAAAATTACTTTCAAGTGAATTGCGATGATTATAGCTATGTTGTGCAACCTTTTATATTTATAAACTTAAATTTGGGAGAAATTACCGTAAATTCAGCTTGATAGGTGGTCAGTTTCAGAGGGCTCCGGTGCAAGGCACGCCCAGCCCATTGGTAGCTACGCCACTGTTTTCTGCAAGACAACGCAGCAGCACATCAATCCCAATTGGTAAAATAGTTACTCGCCAAAATTCACACTAACGTGCTTCCATATCCCCCTATTCACTATGTCGTGAAACATAACCTCCCCTAAGATTATCATCCCCCCGTCTAGTGTTACTCGTTTCTAGATGTGTAGGCGGGTTAAGAAATTCAAAAGACATCTTTACCAATCACAATATTTATTGATGCCTCTTAATCAAGGAAGGTTATATATACACTATTCAAATTTAAGAACAATAAAACACAGTGGAGAATGAGAAGGGGTAACTATTAGCGGAACTACAGAACCTGAACTGAATCCACGAAAGATCAGCGCGTACAATTACAACTAACACACGTACACGTATTTATAGTTTCTAAGTCACTAACCTGATTCTTATCTTTCAGCTGGTCCGTCTTGTGATATACTGTGATTCCGGATGGATCGGATAAAGGCTGATATATACTCTTGAATTTACGAATTAAATCTTCAGCTTTTCAGGTTTGCTTGTAGCTTTTCTACAGACTAAATTTATCAACGACTGCGAGTTGATTTTTCGATGCTTCGATTCACTTTACTTTAAAAATCTACTTCTTTACTTTACAACTCTTTCTCATTTCATTTCAATCTCTCTTATTAACTCGCGAAACCCGAACTTATATAAAATATCTCATTTGCATAAATCACGCTTTGACTCCCGGTGGAGATTGGTTGAAATAAATAAAATTTGAAAGAGATACTTAGAGGATTAGTGAAGAACCGTACAGATCCGTCACAACTAGACTAAACCCCGTGTGGCTTTTGCCAGTTTCCATCAATGAAAAAAAACATTTACTGGGACTCCGTTTTGTGTCATCAGATGAGGTAAAAGCAGCATCGCAAGAGGCCTTACGGGAGGTTGCAAAGAATAGCTTCGAGCTGTGCTTCCAGAAGTTATACGAATGCTGGCAGAGGTGTATCGTCACCCAAGGAGACTACTTAGAAAACGGATGTGTTTTACTGCTGTAAAGTATTCAGGTTAAGGTTTTCTGCACCTTGTCCCCGAACCTTTATATCATACTACGTATATGTATTTACCTGATTTGTATCAAATATTACTAGAATGCCTTTTATTTACACTTAAAAATACAAAACACAGTCACTTCCAAAAACACCATTCAACAGACTCGCAGCTGATTTAAGAATGAGCTACTGCAAAAACGCATTGCATACATTTAGCTTCTAACGTTTGTTAGAAACTTGAGTAACTGCTAGGAGTTGACCTTTGTGGTGGTTCAGAGAATGTACCATCTAACATCAATTTCTGATGCATTCAAACAAGTGGTACGTTTTATGTACCACCACAAAATAAACGAATAAGAATTGGTGGTACAACATATGTACCGCCAAGCATGAAAGCATTAAAGTTTTTTTTTAATCTGTTAACAAAAAAAGAAAAAAATTCTAACTTTTTAAATTTTAATTTAAATTAGGTATCAACCTAAGTTCTTCCTTAAATAATATACTCTGCTTGGTTTAAATCGCTAAAGTGTGCAGTGAAGTGAATTTGTTATTTTTTTTTGTAGGACCTGTTCAAGACTGCCTACCGGAGATTGGCTGGTCCAGTGCTTTTCATCCACCAGTTTATCGACATGTCTAATGTCGAACTGGAAAGCAACGGAACAGAACGGGTAAGAAAGATCGCATTTAATAACGACGTCGATGTTTCTTAAAGGAATTTGCTTGTTCAAACGTGAGAAGATAAATTCCCTTTTATACAATTTTTCCAGAAATGTTAGCACTTAAAAAAATCTCAGAAAAGGAATCGCAAATATTGACACTAAAGAGAGGAATTCATTCATGTAGAGTCAAGTTCATAAATTCATCTATTTTTTTGCATGCATCATTATAATTACCTTTATTGTGTTGTAGCAGGTTGGAACAACTTTTATTTTATTATGACCAACATTATTTTGCTACTCTTTTTAATGCAATAAAGTTATAACAAGTAATATAAAAAAAACTTTTTAAGTCAATTCCTACTTTGAATGGATGAATAGAAAGTATTTTATTAACGATTGAAAATTTGAACAAGATTATGTATACATATATATATATATATTTGTTGCTGTACTCACGAAGTAAGTTTTATCATCTAGTTTTATTGCATCCATTTTAACTCTGTTCTAGTAATTAATAGTAGGCTGTAATTTTAATGTTATTTATTAATAACATTGTTTTTTTTGTAATATTTAAATTCCTCTTGATATTCCTTCCTCTTTCCCTATGGCTCAGAGTATTGGCAGATTACAGGTGAAGGTTGGCTAGCCGCAAAACTTTGTTTAAACCTGCAATCTTGGTTCCTAAGGCCAGGAGTTTGCTATTGTACTATCTGTGGCTAAAATATCTCTTACTATCTTGACTAGTTATCTTAGGTTTTACAACTATTTTGTGTATATATATATATATATATATATATACAGGGAGAGAGTGAACTAATAGTAGGAATTGAAAAAAGAGCATGATTTGACTGCATTGTTATAACAATGCACATCCGGTTTGGCTGAAAAACCGGATTTCGACGCCAACTTTTATAGTTGTTTTAACAGTCACATCGCTACAACATGGAGATGAATCTAAGTTGGCGTCGAAAACCGGTAATTAATTTAATTAATTTAACGGTAATTTATGAATTAAAAAAACAGTATTGATATCAAGTGTTTCCACTACAAGTTTAAAAAAAAATTATTTAAGCTTGATTGGATGAATAGAAAGTACTTTAGTAACGATTGAAAATTTGAATAAGTTATATAAATAAATATGTATATATGTATATATGTAGTAGGAATTGAAAAAAGGAAGCTAACAATAAAAATACATATCTCATTTATTATACATTATATTTGTATTGTCAGAAGATATGACACTATTTTAATTAGTCATTGTCATGTATTTTGTTTTTGAACAAAAGGGTTATCATGATGATAATTTTAGTGCATAACAAATTAGAAGTATTTTTCAAAATAAGTGTTTTTATTAATAAAAATCACACACAAATTGACCCCTTCCCTTCTAAAGTCTGAACAGGACTCGTGCCATTCTGTGTGACATGTGCAATATTTGAAGCAAGCTGAAACAGGCGTAATGTAGATCTCGGCCTTTGCTGTCTCAATAGGATTTTTGGTTCCCACTGAAGCCAAATACTGCTTTTTAAACACAAGGCTCGATTTGACACTCTTCGAATGCATTACTGATCGTGGCTGCTTAAAAATAAGCCTAAATAATTTTGTACATGATCGTCTACCCTGGACAAATGATCCTGGTATCCGACTAGGTTCAGGGACCAATTTTTCAAAAATTAATTTTCAGAATAAATTTATTGTTTTAAAGAACATAAATAAGCTTAAAAAGTCCTATTTATTAAATAAATAACATGTATCACCCCTTGTTTTTGAACAAAAAAATTATTTTTATTAAATTTTAGCAAAAATTCTAAAGTTAAGAAAAACGCCATAAATAAAAATAAATTGCACATAATGCAATTTTAGTTTCATTGATATACTGCGTAATCCCTCTGAAGTGTCACAAACCGCAGAATAAAAAATATTTTAATAAATAAATATTTTATTTGCATTTACATTTGATGTTAATGATTTTTCATCAAAATTACTGCATGTTCTAAGCTAAAAATAGCTGTAAAATGTGATTAAATGTAGGTGTCTTAAAACCTGCGGTTTGTTACACTCTGAAGAGTCCAAAACATATATGTTATAAATTTCATTGAATTTGATTGGATTGTTTCGGAGATATCACTTTTTTCGTGCGCAAATTATCGTAAAAATTTCATTCTTCAAAAACTGCATTTAAAAAAAAATATTTTTATAAGTTAGATAAAGTAAATGCTATAAAAACAACTTTAAAAACTCTCTAGTTTTACGTGTTAGTCTTTCTCTCTCAATAATTATATTTCTTTTTTCTCTAATGGCTCAAACAACACCAAACACCTAAAAAGCACTTTTTCAACCCTAAACGGATACCTTCCCAAATGCAATTAAACGACAAAATGTCGAAAATGGTGACGTTGATCCGATTGGCAATGTTAAAAGTCTATCAATAACATAAAAGTGAATACTTCTTGTGAAAATAATATTATTTAATCTAGTCATGAATAGCAAAAAATTGGCAAGTTCCTCAACTAATATTTCACGTGATCATCTGAGGCTTGAAAATCAGGAAAACTGCTACACATGTTTCTCACAATATACGAACAGACCTAACAAATAATGTAATGATAGCAGCAGCTCCACTGCACATGTTGTTAAAAAATAGCACGGAAAACTATCTAACTAAGGCTCTACATCAGGGGTGGCCAACCTTTTTAGGAAGAGTGCCACTTTCAGATAAAAAATATTTATGCGTGCTACTTCCAACTTTTTGAAAGAATGCTACTTACAAGCTTATTAAGTAATTTTTACTCGACGAGCTCATTTTTAAGGAAAGTCTAAGTAGTGGAAATTTAAAAATAATATAATAAATGAGATCCCACAAAGTATTAACTTAGATTTTATTGTTGATCAGTTCAGTTAGTTTTGAATGATATTTAGATTTTGTTATGTTCATAATGGGAAAAATTTGTTCACAAATGCATGTGGATTCAAACCTACTATAATATCTGACAGCCAAATCGTGTAAATTTGTAAAATTGCTTGTTAGAACAAATTTTCAAAATTTAATATAGTTCTTTATATTTGCTTTTCAGTATAGTATGGTGATGTGGACAATAATTTTGATTTGAATTTCAGTTGAGTACCAATTAACATTTTACAGAGTAATTAAAAGAAGGATTAGTGAAAAGATCTGCTTTTTTTGTCATCTTGAAAATCGTCAAACCTAGCTCGGAAAGAATTCTGCAAAAATGGATATTAAATTTTTAAATCCATCACAGATCAGAGCATTATTGACTTCGGTAGAATGTTCCTGAATAAATGTGAAATGTGTTAATTTTTTTCTTAAAAATCAATAAAAAAAGCTTAAGTTTGTCCCCAAATGAAGATATATGACCAACTAGGGTAGGAAAAATGCAAACTTTTATCTGTGATCTTAAGTTTAAATTATTTTAATATTCCATAATATTGGTAAGAAGAGCTACATCCCATAGCCAATCTTCATTCTAGAATAGCAAGTACTAACTAGTATATATAGTTCAGTGTTTTATTCCATATATTTTAAAATAAGCTCCTTCAAATTCTTACGAGTGAAAAAACTTTGAAAAACGAAATCGCACAACAATACAGGTGCATTCTCTGCACGATGAATTTCTATTATAACTAATTCAAGTTTTTTTTTCTGTCTGAGACAACCATATTTCAATATAATTATAAAAAACATGTTATCTATCATTATCTTTTCAAATCTTTTATTATGTCTCCGCGTGCCACTGAAATAACTCCACCGTGCCATATTGTGGCACGCGTGTCGTGGGTTGGCCACCCCTGCTCTATGTCATTCTTCATTTTGCTCCGGCTTTTCCTAGTTGTAAAGAGTGTTTTTGATGTTATCGATTTTTAAGGAACTTTTTTGCAATTTTAGATGTGGGATTTTTCTTCACTCAATAGAAGCTCTCCCTCCCCCCACTCAGGAAATATACGCTTACTTCGCAAAACGTTCAGTTTCATTAGAACCTTCTTTTGAAGGATTGTGAAGGGGAATTAAATCCGTCCATTGAATTGGCCGTTTTGAACATTATCACTACAGCCGATGTAGATAACTTTCATGCGCTGCTATTTTCTATGAAATCATTGGTTTTCAAATTGTATTTTCATCGATACCCTTTAACATGACCCTTTTCGGAACGTACTCAGGGTTATAATTAAAAGTTCACATGTATATCTTCAAAATACGATATTAAGGAAGAGGGGTTGATTTATTTACAACTTTATTAATATATCATTCTATTTTAAGTACATGCAAAACTTTTGAATGACTTAAAATGAATGGAACCATTTGTTGACACCATATGTTTTATAACTGGAAGATCTTTAAGTACATATTACCACGAATCGGGTATTTTAATTAACCTCCTCCTCTCTACACACGTCCGCCCTCCTCCTAGAATTTAAGTGCTAGATACAGGAGGTATTTTAGACCATTATTTCTAATTTCGAAGACGGATACATTTTTATCAAGATGTATTTAAAATTTCCAAATTATTATTGTTTCCTTGATATGCTAAAAATTCACAGACTAGATCAGAGGTTTCCAAACTTTTTTTTCTCATAGACCCCTTGCCCTGTTTTTCAGTTTGGGTTAGATCCCTTCTTACCTAATATTAAAGTTCCGCAAAGCGATCCAATAAAATGCCTTTTTAACAGCTAGTAGGTACTTATTTTTAAAGATTTAAATTTCTAACTCTAATGGAGTGCAGAGTTTAAAACTTAAGAAACCATGCTAATTAAATTAAAGTTTAATCAATACATAAAATAATTCATCAGTAAACAAATGTTTATAATGGAAGGGACGAATCTAGTGCTTCAATAACAAATTTTCAACATTTGGCATTAATCTTGTCAGATTTAACCTTAAATCTCCTCGGTTAGTAGAGTCCAGTCTTTTTCTTACTTTCTTTTTTTTTATTTTGGAGATTGGCAACCACGCTGAAACTCTTTCTCACAAATAAAAGCAATTAAACCTTTTTCACAATACTCCATTATTCTAGATAAATAGCAGGTATGTCTTTTAAAAGCCAAAGTTGCTGTTACACCAGTTTCTAAACTTTACTTTAAGATCTCCACAACTGCCTTTCCTGATCAGTTCCTCTTGTAACAAGGCGTTTTTTTTTCAAAGTGATCATATGAATTCATTGCCTACTGTGGTAATTACCATAGACAAAGCATTTTCAAACCTAGTTTCAAAATCTGAAATCTCGAATGTAGGTTAAAACGTCATTTTCCTTGCAGAATGTCTGTGGTCAATCGACAAACTGGGAAAAAATTCACGATGTCCAATATTATACTCCTTTAGCTTAATTCCGGCAAAAAACGCTCAAATGATGGTTCTTGTTTTAATAAAACTTATGCTGTCACCTTATAACTGCAAGTTAACCTCATTAAATTTAGAAAAGAAATCTGTTAAATAGGTAAAATCTGGTTTACATTTGGTTACATTTTCTTTTAAATTTAAAATCAATCTACTTTAATGAGAGCTACTATCTTATACCCCTCTTTACACCTCATGGACCCCCCAAATTATTTTTTTGCTGACGTGGACCCCTTGCAAGTCTTCATAGACCTTCTGGGAGTCTATATAAATCATGAAGTAATGCATATACTGTCGATTAACAGCTTCTATATATATTCTATATTCAGTCTCTTCCGATACTAACTGTAAGATATTATACGAAGTTCATAAGAGTTTATGTGAAGATGTTAAGATAACATTATTATCATTTTTATCAGAAACCGAGAAACAATTTCAGTTACTGTATTTCAAAAAAATTAAATTTTTGGGACTAGAAGAATTTTTGTGTAAATGCTTCCTGATTTCCTTGGGTGTAACTTTGCATGAAAGGTATTCCTGTAAAAAATAATTTTGTTACAGTTTCTCACATACAATCAAAAAATTGTTCGCATGCCACTTGAGGTACGCGAACTGCCTTTTACTTTCCTTTTTTTTTTTTTTTTTTTTGTATTGATGTAATACCCCGCATCCAAAATTTTCTGTTGATCCTTTCTCTGTGTCGTATAAACAACAAACGTAATAAATAAATAAATAAAATAAAATAAACAAATAGAAAAAACTAAATTACAGTTGCATAAAGCAAGACTTTTCTTTCACACTTTGTAGCGCACCACCTGCAAGCCGGCAATGGGTTTCAGCTTCGCTGCGGGAACCATTGATTGTCCAGGAGAATTCGACTTCCTCCAAGGTGAGTTCCTTAAACATAAATGCAAAATTAGTAGCGTATTAATAGATTTTTTCTATAATCAAAACGAAACGTTAAACACATTTAATTTCTTTTTTATCAATATGTTTATTTTTCTTATCTATGCTCATCTACACTTGTATCCACACTTGTACCATCTACATTTGTTGTACTATCTATTCTAGTGCTTGAAAAAATCACGATATCATGAAGAATTCATCACAGTCGAATAAATTAATTCAACGAAAAATTATCTTTTTTGTTCAAATAATCTATTAAATTTACGAAAAAAACCATGTTTAAAATAATTATTCGGTGAACTACCACAGTGTTAAGTAACTTACATGCGATATGCCATAAAAACAAATAGGTTTTAAATCTGTATCTGAGGAAAAGCGTTTCAGATTACTTTTTTCTGAAACTCACATTCATTTGCATTGGCTTTGGGGAGAACAAGACGCCAACTGATCTAACTCCATACTTAATCAAAAGGGGACATATCTGGTGAATAGGCAGGCCAAGGAAGAAGCTGTATTTATTGTATTGAAAAAAAATTCTTAGTTATGTGCGGATAAGCGTTTTCCTATTGAATATAGTTCTAGAAATGCTTGAAGAAAAGGTACCATTTCAAGCTCCAGAAATCCTCTGATGTTACGATTACTTTTGAGATTACGCACAACTCTCTCTCTCTTAGCAGGCTTAAATCTTCTTTGATATCCAATAGTACCCAAAATTTTCCTGCCGTGGGACGATGGAAGCCCTCCTGAAGCTGGTGTTCTCCAATATAGCTTCTAACGTAACTGACTCCGTTACTGTGCCTCTTCTTATAACACGACTCATTGTGAAGAAGAAATTGTTGCGAATAAGCATTCCTGTGTCTGTCAGGGAGCTCATTAAAACCCATGTACCCCTGAATTAATGTGTGGATAATCTTGATAGAGATATTCTTGCATGAAGTCTATGGGGCAACAGGATACTAGAGAATTACGTTAGTAATCCAGAAAGTAAGTTCCACTTAACAATATAAAAAAAAAGAAGCACTCATTTAAAACTGCTATTAAATAATGAACTTTAATGATCTGACTATATTTCGACCACTGTTTAGGCATTTATCGTAGCGGAATATGAGTGTATGAATGACATCCTCAAGTGAGTGAGTGAATATTAACGTGCCACTGTTCAGCTACACGAGGGCTTTTGGGGACGGTCCGCGTAATTTTGAACCATGGTCAAGTGACGCGGACGACACCTGAGCTGGCACCCCCTCTCCTAACTACCACACCAACGGGAGGACGTTTGAGCTCTCGACAGATGTTACGTCCATCGCTCCCCTACACGGTGGGTCTTCAGTGGTACTGGGATCGAACTCATGACACGCTAGCCACGATCCGATGCCTAGACCACTTGGCTACCGCGGCCACATGACATCCTCAAGAAACGATGCCTCTCAAGATTGCAACCATTGGGTAACTACGGATCTAACCTCATCATCGTCTCAGATTGGCATCTTTCTTGCTGGCAAGAAAGAACTTCAAGTCAGAGCTCCTCAAACTTTCTATACTTTTGACCCAATTTTAAATCATAATTTTCATCGCGCCCCCCTCCACATAATAACAATTTAGTAAATTCAATAATAATATATTTTGGCATAAGGCTACAATGCGACTTTAATTGTAAACTGTACAAATTATGAAAATAAGTATTAACTTTTATGCAATAATTTTATGACATACCTATAGAGTCACTGGTAATTATTAAACTTGTTCTTAACTTAGTACTGTGTTAAATTAATTATGGAACACATTGTGCAGTACTGATACAATTATAAGTGTATTATATCCATGCAAATGTATATTTTATTATTTATTATGTCAGAATGTATTTTTTTTTTTTGCTTCCTTTCAGTAAATTAATAATTTTTTAAAATAATCTTTTGTTTTCAACTTTTTGATATACTCGCCCAATTCCCTTGTAGGGTTATCACGCCCCCTGGGGGGGGGGGAGCGCCCCACAGTTTGAGAAACACTGATTCAAGTGCTCGAACAAATGAAAATCACTTGCGGTGAGATCCGGGATATAGGTCAAAAATTTCCCGTCGCTACTGCGTAAGGCATTGTTGCGTGTCATGAATGAGCCAAATTCTGATCTGAAGACCAGGATGCTTATTCTTTATTGCGTGCAGAAGTTTTCAAAGAGTCTCGCAATAATGTGCCGCCGGCAGAAAAATCTACAAAAAAAAAAAAAAAAAAAAAAAAAACGCTGTGTCGATCCCAAAACACTACAAATCAATCTGCTACGCGTATTTAGTGGCTTGGCTCTCGTCTGTGTTGGCGAAGACGTAAGCTTCCATTTTATAAATTGAAGTTTGAATTTCGGCGTTACATGACACATTCTGGCTCATCTTAAGATGACATCGCCCCCTTCATTGAACCGTGTCAGGAAATCTATGACATTGCTCTGACGTTTCAATCTCTGCTGCTCTGTCTGAGAGGTATCCACCGAGTACACAATTTTCGAAATTTCAGTTTTTCGGATACAATCTCGTGAAGATATTACCTGAAAACTTGGGAAAATTCTAGGGAAAGTGTCGTTAATATGAAGTGTTTGTTCTCTGTAATTTTTGCATTAGCTGTGGCAGTCAAATTATCATTATCAATCAGAGAGGGTCACCCAATTCGTTCGTAAACGTGCACATTTTCGTGTCCTTCGTTAAATTGTCACACTCACCTTCTGACTTTTAACATCATTTCTACCTGTGCACTTTGTCATGCATGACAGCAACAACCTACCTTCTGAACAAGGAATCGCTTATCGCATTGGGTCCGAACACTTCACAAATCTACCTGTACATTCCATGAGCTTTGGTGTTGCTCGCATTAAGAAATCGGTAGGCCGATTGTATCGCGCATGCAGCGGCATACCACGTTCTTTTAAATCAAGTTTAATATGAAATGAAGAATCTTTTTTAAAAATTGCATGCATTTATAATGAATCTGAAATTTATACGTTTCAGTAAGCAATTAAAACAAAATGTGGAACACACATATTGCCTCAACATGGGACAATAAAGTTAATGTTTGAAATAATAATAAATTACTTACAACCACTTCTATATAACGCATTTTTCAATACTGAGAATAACAGAAATCGCTGTTTTTTATAGGAAGATCTTTCATACCAACTAGGCTGAAACTAATAAAGGTTCTCACTCTGTAATAGCGTTCTGAGAAGCTGAACTGCCTTCAGAAATATAGTGTAGTCTTAACTTTTTCAATCAGAGAAATTCTTGTTTTACTTACGTAACTGTTTCGGTTTTGCAAATTCTTTATATAATTTTAAGTATTAAACTAAACAAATATTCATGTGATAATTTTAAGTTTTAGTCCGCGTTTTGATCAATATTTTAAAAACTATATTAGATTTGTATATTGATCTTAGAAGCTGAACTATTGAAAAATATCCCAGTTTCGTTCCAGTTTTTCAGGAGCAATCAATAACTCTAAGCCTTGTTAAATCAATTAATTAAAAGGGGGATAAGTGTTGTTTTAAAACAAAATACAAAAGAATCGTGTTTACAAAATAAAGTTGATATATTTTTATATTTTATTGTTCAAAATCTTTTATATGTTATCATAAGGGGATGAAAAAGTCAGCAATAAGTGATGGAAATGATTGTGTAGTGTTTGAATGATTTTTTAATAGAAAATTAGTACTATACAGTACAGGGGAAGCTTTACATTTTCCTTAAACTACTTACAGCTATTTTTATTTTTTCCTAATAACAGAAATTTCCATCAGAGAGAATCTAAATAAAATTTTTATGATTTGTTCCTGTGTTCAAATATTTTGATGATGTCCATAAAGCAAATAATAGAAAAAGAAATCAAGTGCTCTAGAAGTGACAAATATGTGGATTTTTGGAGGAGGGGATTTTTTTGTGGCTTATATAATAGAGAAGCTTGCCCTCAAATGTCTGGTAGCCAATAAGGTTTTAAGATATCTGAAGTTTTCGAAACTTAGGTTTTAGTTTCGGTTTCATTTTAGAGTATTTTTAAATTCTTATAAAAATATTTCATCTATACAGATAAATAAAATTGAAGTGTCTGTTTGTAATTTCAAATTAGCAGCTTTTTACTTAATGCACTAAAAGTATATACGGTACTCATAACAAAAAAACCAATTTTTAAAATTTTTGTCTGTCTGTCTGTTTGTTCCGGCTAATCTCGGAAACGGCTGGTGCGATTTTAAAAATTCTTTCACTAATGGAAAGCTACATTAACGGGGAGTAACATAGGCTATATTTTATTCCCGTATTCTTACGGGAACGGGAACTATACGGGTGAACATGAAACTGAATGCCAAGATGAACGCCAAATTGAACGCCAAGCTGAGCTAATGAAATCGTTGTTTTGGTTACTGGCGACCGATGCTCTTCATGAGACATAATAGTGTTACGCGCACATGATAATACGCTGACACGTGCCATAATTTTTTTTTTTATGATAGTTATCTCACTGTTCAGTTAAGTAGAGCATCGGCTGTTTCGGATGCACTTTTAAAAATAATAAATCAAGGCTTCATAAGCAAAAAGCAATGCAAGAAACAAAAAATTGATAAGTTTTACGGTTAGTTTTAATCCTTTCTTTTTTTATTTACATTTTTAGTCACATTTAAACAATAGTTATTATAATCCCAATCTATATCTATACAAATAAATAAAATTGAAGTGTCTGTTTGTAATTTCAAATTAGCAGCTTTTTACTTAATGCACTAAAAGTATATACAGTACTCATAACAAAAAACCAATTTTTAAAATTTTTTGTCTGTCTGTCTGTCTGTCAGAATATAAACAGATATATTTATAAAACATCATAAATACCCAGCGAAGCGGGAGGGTAACGGCTAGTCTATATCTATACAAATAAATAAAATTGAAGTGTCTGTTTGTAATTTCAAATTAGCAGCTTTTTACTTAATGCACTAAAAGTATATACGGTACTCATAACAAAAAACCAATTTTTAAAATTTTTGTCTGTCTGTCTTTCTGTCTGTCTGTCTGTCAGTCTGTTTGTTCCGGCTAATCTCGGAAACGGCTGGTGCGATTTTAAAAATTCTTTCACTAATGGAAAGCTACATTAACGGGGAGTAACATAGGCTATATTTTATTCCCGTATTCTTACGGGAACGGGAACTATACGGGTGAACGTGAAACTGAATGCCAAGATGAACGCCAAGCTGAGCTAATGAAATCGTTGTTTTGGTTACTGGCGACCGATGCTCTTCATGAGATATAATAGTGTTACGCGCACATGATAATACGCTGACACGTGCCATAATTTTTTTTATGATAGTTATCTCACTGTTCAGTTAAGTAGAGCATCGGCTGTTTCGGATGCACTTTTAAAAATAATAAATCAATGCTTCATAAGCAAAAAGCAATGCAAGAAACAAAAAATTGATAAGTTTTACGGTTAGTTTTAATCCTTTCTTTTTTTTTTATTTACATTTATAGTCACATTTAAACAATAGTTATTATAATCCCAATCTATATCTATACAAATAAATAAAATTGAAGTGTCTGTTTGTAATTTCAAATTAGCAGCTTTTTACTTAATGCACTAAAAGTATATACAGTACTCATAACAAAAAACCAATTTTTAAAATTTTTGTCTGTCTGTCTGTCAGAATATAAACAGATATATTTATAAAACATCATGAAATACCCAGCGAAGCGGGAGGGTAACGGCTAGTCTATATCTATACAAATAAATAAAATTGAAGTGTCTGTTTGTAATTTCAAATTAGCAGCTTTTTACTTAATGCACTAAAAGTATATACGGTACTCATAACAAAAAACCAATTTTTAAAATTTTTGTCTGTCTGTCTTTCTGTCTGTCTGTCTGTCTGTTTGTTCCGGCTAATCTCGGAAACGGCTGGTGCGATTTTAAAAATTCTTTCACTAATGGAAAGCTACATTAACGGGGAGTAACATAGGCTATATTTTATTCCCGTATTCTTACGGGAACGTAAACTATACGGGTGAACGTGAAACTGAATGCCAAGATGAACGCCAAATTGAACGCCAAGCTGAGCTAATGAAGTCTTTGTTTTGGTTACTGGCGACCGATGCTCTTCATGAGACATAACAGTGTTACGCGCACATGATAATACGCTGACACGTGCCATAATTTTTTTTATGATAGTTATCTCACTTTTCAGTTAAGTAGAGCATCGGCTGTTTCGAATGCACTTTTAAAAATAATAAATCAAGGCTTCATAAGTAAAAAGCAATGCAAGAAACAAAAATTGATAAGTTTTACGGTTAGTTTTAATCCTTTTTTTTTTATTTACATTTTTTAGTCACATTTAAACAATAGTTATTATAATCCCAATCTATCTATATAAATAAATAAAATTGAAGTGTCTGTTTGTAATTTCAAATTAGCAGCTTTTTACTTAATGCACTAAAAGTATATACAGTACTCATAACAAAAAACCAATTTTTAAAATTTTTGTCTGTCTGTCTGTCAGAATATAAACAGATATATTTATAAAACATCATTAAATACCCAGCGAAGCGGAGGGTAACGGCTAGTCTATATCTATACAAATAAATAAAATTGAAGTGTCTGTTTGTAATTTCAAATTAGCAGCTTTTTACTTAATGCACTAAAAGTATATACGGTACTCATAACAAAAAACCAATTTTTAAAATTTTTGTCTGTCTGTCTTTCTGTCTGTCTGTTTGTTCCGGCTAATCTCGGAAACGGCTGGTGCGATTTTAAAAATTCTTTCACTAATGGAAAGCTACATTAACGGGGAGTAACATAGGCTATATTTTATTCCCGTATTCTTACGGGAACGTAAACTATACGGGTGAACGTGAAACTGAATGCCAAGATGAACGCCAAATTGAACGCCAAGCTGAGCTAATGAAGTCTTTGTTTTGGTTACTGGCGACCGATGCTCTTCATGAGACATAACAGTGTTACGCGCACATGATAATACGCTGACACGTGCCATAATTTTTTTTATGATAGTTATCTCACTTTTCAGTTAAGTAGAGCATCGGCTGTTTCGAATGCACTTTTAAAAATAATAAATCAAGGCTTCATAAGTAAAAAGCAATGCAAGAAACAAAAATTGATAAGTTTTACGGTTAGTTTTAATCCTTTTTTTTTTATTTACATTTTTTAGTCACATTTAAACAATAGTTATTATAATCCCAATCTATCTATATAAATAAATAAAATTGAAGTGTCTGTTTGTAATTTCAAATTAGCAATTTGTTACTAAATGCATTTAAAGGTATTTACGGTACTTATATCAAAAAATCAATTTTTAAAAGTTTTGTCTGTCTGTCTGTTCCGGCTAATCTCGGAAACGGCTGGTGCGATTTAAAAAATTCTTTCACTAATGGAAAGCTACATTATCAGCGAGTAACATAAGGTATATTTTATCTCCATATTCCTACGGGAACGGAAACTATGCGGGTAAAACCGTGGGACTTTGCTTACTCCCCACCAAGTTGGCGCAAAATTATGCATTTGGTCAATAATGGAAATTTTTCTCATTTATAACACAGTGAATTGAAACACAGTGTAATTTAGCATCTTTACAAAAAGCAATTTTTTAAATTGTTTTTTATTAAACGTATAACGTTTATTACGTTACGTTTGTTAAATGTCAAACTCAAAATTTGAGAAATATCGCCAAGTTGGCTAAGAAGTTCTCTATTCCGACAATCCCTGATATTTTAATGCAAATTTTCTACCACATTTTAAAGAGGGAAACGAAATAAAGTTTTAGCGAATTGCGTGCGCGTGATATTGAAAATTTTATGGTAATATTAATTTACAGTTTCATAAAAAGTTTTAATTTTTTGAATGTTTATCACTTTGAATTTTTTTAAAATCTAATTATACAATATTCATATTATGCACAAATTTTTCACTTATGCTGAACCCAGATATTTTACGTGGAAGAATTATTTTGAAGATATACTAGATAATACTATGGAGGAGGCCATACAATGTCACTCGCCGAATAAAATTAGGGAGCTTTGCGCAATACTTATTTCATCTTCGGTCTTTCTAATCCTCAAACCTTTTGGAAAAAGTACAAAGACTACATGGGTGAAAGATATTTTGCAGCAAATACAAGCAAATATGCCTTCAATCAACACATCTACAACGAAACGTAATAAAGGTTTTCAAAATGGTTGGGAAGAAACTACATGATATTGGAATTGATATCCTAGGACGTGTCGACGGAAATGGCTTCGATAATGAAATTGCTTGAGAATTAAAACACGATTTATAGCATTTGCAACATCAATAACAGAATTTATCCCTCAATTAACTCCAGAACAAAGTCACGGTTTTCCAACAAGTGTTCGCAAAATAGAAATCCGGTAGTGGTGCACTCTTTTTTCTCGACACCCCTAGATGAACCGGAAAAGCATTTTTGCTTAACTATATTATTAATGACCATCAGAAAAAAACCCAGAAGATAGCATTGCTATGGCTTCTTCCCGGTATAGCCGCGACTTTTACTGACCAATGGTCGTACTGCAAATTCCGTTAAAAAATTATCGCTTAATCTGCATTTGAAGATTCACCATCTGAAATTTCAGAATAAAATAGCTCTCAAAGCAGGATGCTTCCCTAATGCAAGCTTTAGTGTGGGATGAAAAGTACAATGTCTCACAAGAAAGTTATAGAAGCGTTAAATCGGACTCTTCAGGATTTACGAAGATAGTACAGATATATATGAGGAGAATGGTACTTTATTATATACTAGCTGTTACCCGCCCGCTTCGCTGGGAATTTCATGATGTTTTATAAATTTTTACTGCTTATATATATGTATAAATTATTGATATCTAAGTCCTGCATTAAGAATTCGATTGTATTGAAAAAAATATACTTATACCTGTAACTGTCGCCTGTTGATAAAAAAAAAAGGGGGCAGAACTCATTCTAATTTGTGTTTTCTAAAAATCTCTAAAATTGAAGCATAGAATGATGTTTGCTCTTTCGTAACCCAAAAACCAAGTGGATCCCGCAAAACCAATTTTCGGTGGATCTCTACTCCGTAAATTTAAACATGCAAGCCAAATTTCAAGTCTAAATCTAACAGAAAAAAAAAACAAAAGTTTTACTATCAATATCCCCGTAATCCCGTTGAGAGCCGTTTTCCCAAAATAACTGCTCTTAGCGGATTTCAACTCAACAAAAGAAAAATGCAAACCAAATTTCATTATATATAGTCCTTGTAGCTCGAAAAAAGTAATTTTTTTCGTCAATACTGTCCCCAGTAAACCCCCTGCACCCCCCAGAACTTTATTTGCTTAAAATACATTCTTAGTGGATCCCTATTCAACAAAAGAAACATGCTTAACAAATTTCAAGTATATGGGTCTAACAATTAAAAACAGGAATTTTTTTCTGTAACTCCTCTTGACCCTCGCAACCCTCCTTGGGGTCAATTTTCGTTTTACTCTTTGTTAGAGGAACTCTATTCCATGAAAGGAACATGCCTACCAATTTTCAAGCAGGATGATCAAATAGTTTAAAATGGAAATATTTATCAATTACGCCTCTTAATCTCCCGAAATTAAACTTAGTAGTTGATATTCGCGAAACCCATTTTGTAGCGGTTCTCTACTTTACGAAAGGAATCTGCTTATCAAATTTCAAGACTGTACGTCTAATAGTTTTAAAAAATGGGGATAATTATCTATAACGCCACTTGAGCCCCCCGCAACGCCACTTCTTGGTCTGTTTTCACACAAACCAATTTTGTAGGGGAATTGCACACTATGAAAGGAATCTGCTTAGCAAATTTGAGGACTGTGCGTCCAATAAATTAAAATGCAAAAAAAAAAATTATCAATAACCCCCGCAACGCGGCCTAGGGGTCGATTTTTCACAAAACACATTTTGTAGTGTATCTCTATCCTATGAGAGGAATCTGCTTACCAAATTTCAAACTGTGCGTCTAAATAGTTTAAAAATAGAAATAATTATTTATATCTGCCCTTAACACCCGCAACACCCCTTGGGGGTCAATTTTTCCCAAACCTGTTTTGTAGCGGAATTTTACTCCATGAAAGAAACATTCCCTACCAATTTTCAAGCAGGGAGGTGAAGTAGTTTAAAACGAAAATATTTATCTAGTACGCCACTAAATCCCCGCAACGCCATTTAGAGGTCTGTTTTCACAAAACCTTCTTATAGCTGATCTCTACTCATAAAAGAAATCTACTTATCAAATATAAAGACTGTGCGTCTAATAGTTTAAAAATGGAAATAATTATCTATAACGCCCCTTAAGTCCCGCAACGCCACTTAGGGCAATTTTCACGAAACCCATTTTGTAGCGTATCTCTACCCTATGAGAGGAATCTACTTACTAAGTTTCAAGACTGTACGTCTAATAACTTAAAAATCGGAATTTCTAACGCCCCCGCAAACAATTGCTGCTAATTTGAAATTACAAACAGACACTTCAATTTATTTATTTGTATAGATATAGATTGGGATTATAATAACTATTGTTTAAATGTGACTAAAAATGTAAATAAAAAAAAAAAAGAAAGGATTAAAACTAACCGTAAAACTTATCAATTTTTGTTTCTTGCATTGCTTTTTGCTTATGAAGCCTTGATTATTATTTTTAAAAGTGCATCCGAAACAGCCGATGCTCTACTTAACTGAACAGTGAGATAACTATCATAAAAAAAAATTATGGCACGTGTCAGCGTATTATCATGTGCGCGTAACACTATTATGTCTCATGAAGAGCATCGGTCGCCAGTAACCAAAACAACGACTTCATTAGCTCAGCTTGGCGTTCATCTTGGCATTCAGTTTCACGTTCACCCGTATAGTTTCCGTTCCCGTAAGAATACGGGAATAAAATATAGCCTATGTTACTCCCCGTTAATGTAGCTTTCCATTAGTGAAAGAATTTTAAAATCGCACCAGCCGTTTCCGAGATTAGCCGAACAAACAGACAGACAGACAGACAAAAATTTTAAAAATTGGTTTTTTGTTATGAGTACCGTATTATACTTTAGTGCATTAAGTAAAAAGCTGCTAATTTGAAATTACAAACAGACACTTCAATTTTATTTATT
>BMAO01023164.1:0-28966 GCA_019973975.1 Trichonephila clavata | reverse complement strand
GTCCATTTGGCAAGTTAAGTCGGTGCGGTACAGGGATAATCAAAGACATCTGCAAATCTGATCCCATATTTATTATATTGGAGAATAATCAGGAAAGCATGCCAGTCGGGGAAATATTGGTGTACAAATACAAGATGTCGAAATGTGTGCGGTTGCATAATATCCTATTGCACTGTCAGGATTCTCTGAAAGAAAGAGTAACACTACGGTGCGGAGAACCTCATCAACGTACCACCGTGCTGTAAAAGTGATTCAAATGGCAACCAAAAGAGTTCGCCAATCAGTTGAATGATACTCCATAACATAATTCCTTGTTGCCAGGCTGTATGGCGAATAAGCCACTTAAGTATCCCACCGCTATCCTGGACCTCGTGTTCCTACATGTCTTCCTTGGTCATCAAAACCTAATTCAAGCAGAACATTTAACGCTGAAAAGAATTCTACTTATAACCGTGAGATTTAAGGTCGAATGGTGGTCGAGGTAACCTAATGGTTATGGGGACGAACTCATGCCCGGTGTGTCTCGGGTTCAAGTCACTGACCGCGTAGAAGAGGCTGAAACTCGTTCAATTTGTCGATCTATGTCCTCATGTGGAGCGTGGTGTGGTAGTTTGGAGAGAGGGTACCAGGTCAGGTGTCGTTCCAGTCACTTTACAAAGGTCCAAAATTGTGAGGCCTGTCACCAATAGTCTTCGTGTAGATTTATCGTTCGGCGTTTTCTCACTCTCTAAAGGTCTCCAGCAACACAGTAAGCATACCTGGAACTGAGCGATTGTGAGGGACAATCGGTGCAATAACCTGAGTGACCTCAGCTGCTGTGCGCTAAGCCACGTATCGATAGTCATTGCAGTCAGTGGTATTTCGATCACATAACAGTTCATTGCCAAGAGCGGAAGCATCAGGGGCTGTACGTGCCTATCGGACCAATACTGTATTCGTTCTTTCGCTGTGTAATGTTGGTCATCTGTTATGTAATTGACGTTTTTTGTGCCCATAATTGGCCTATTTCTGCCATCATCATTGAATTGTATACTTTCTCTGATCCAACTACCCTATTGCATGTTCTCTCTCAGATGATGACATTTACTTCTAGTATTTGCGAATCCATCCGTGAGACATTCGCGAGTCCACGTAGATCGACGAACTCTTGCTTGCATGTAAATTACACTGATGTCCAAAAGTTAAGCATAAATCGTAAAATGCGAAAAACATGGAGTAATATTCGTAAAATTATTCCAAATTTCTTGCGGATATTAATTGGGTGAAGAAGAAAATTTGGGTTTATGCAAAACTTTTCAGTCGACTACGTCCTGCGTAAAACACCAGCGCATGTCGGAACGCGGAGAAACCGATTCACGCAGCATAGGCAATTCAGACAAGTTTCGTGCAACTGCTGTGCGAAGGAACGTTGTTAACCATCAAACATGGTGAATGATGGCACAAAGACGCCAATTGGACATGTTTACGAAAGGAAGAATGGTTGGAATGCTGGAATCCTCACGATTCCAAACCGAAGTGTCTCGAATTCTGAATGTGGACCAGTCTGCGATCTCAGAACTGTGGCAGAGGTTTCAAAGACCGGGAGATCTTACACGACAACCAGTATCAGGTCGACCAAGAGTCACAACCCCTCGCCAAGACCGATATCTGGTAATAAATTCGCGACGTCAGAGGGTTAGTACTGCCAGAGCACTGGGTTTGGCGCTCACAGTCGCCATAGGAATACGAATTTCGAGACAAACTGTTTACAGGAGACTCATTCATGCTGGCCTGTATGCCAGAAGACCAGCAGTTTGCATTCCTCTCACGTCTGCGCATAAACGCGCTCGTTTGAACTGGAGTTTGAAACATCAACATTGGAGTGTGGGAGAGTAGGCCAATGTGATGTTCAGTGACGAGTCCCGGTTTAGTCTGAGTAGTGATTCTCAGTGGGCAACGATATGGGGAGAACGTGGAACACGTTTTGAACCAAAAAACATAATGGAAAGACATCATTTTCCACCAAGGGGAGTAATGGGATGAACAAGCGTCATGATGGACGGCCGCACAGACCTCCATTTCTTTGTCCCAGAGTTTGTGACTGCTCAAAGATACAGAGACGAAGTTCTTGAGCTTTATGTTCGCTTGTTTCGAGGTGCTGTAGGTCCTGACTTCATATTCAATAATGATAATGCGCCATGTCAAGGAGTGGTTCTGATTTATGACTTCCTTGAAACGGAAAAATCCAGCACATGTTGTGGCCTGCGAACTCCCCTGATTTAAATCCTATCGAGAATGTTTGGGATATGCTCGGGAGACAAATTGAAGACCTTTCGCACCCACCAAGCTCCGTTACAGAACTGAAGAGAGCTCTCCAAGAAGCTTGGAACCGTCTGAGCCCACAACTCGTTCATCATCTCATAGCAAGTATGGTAAATTGCTGTGCAGCGTGCCTGGCTGTCAGAGGTGACCACACGCCTTATTAAACTGCAGCATCAGTGTTTTATTTAATGTTTAATTTCATTTTTTCTTTAAAGTGGGAATCCTTGCTGTGCTCAGTTTTCTTTCAAAAACTGCTACTTTGGATAATAAAATTAATTATTCTCATTCTTTTTATTTGCTTCCTTATTTTATAACCATTTTACACTCGCATATCACGTTTCCCGCCATTCTGATTTACAGTTCCTTCTTTATTCACATAATTATCAATTATGCTTAACTTTTGGACACCAGTGTATATTTTAGAATTGGAATGGTTTCAGTTTTACGCCATTCGTATGTTTGCTGCAAAGCACAAGTGTTCTAGCCATTCAGTTATTTGCAGCCAAAAAATCATTTACATATTCTACTATAAGATATGTGCATAAGCAATTTCATCTCATTCTGATAAATCTTTCTTGTTCAACGTATTTTACGAGGCAGAGTGTATTACGAATGAAACATTTTCTGTATAATATAGTAACTATAACTATAATGAATCTATTTGAATTTTTCTTAAGTAGTCAGTTTATACAAATTCATAGACATGCACTGCTCAAAAAATTAGGGGAGCAAACAAAAAAGTAAAAAAACCGTTGCACGATAACCATGCATATGTATAAAAGGGGGTACACAGGTGTAACAAAATGCAATACAGAACAAAACAAGATATCAATCATTGGCATGGCCAAGTAATTTTAGCGCGTTTTTCACATGTTGTATTTTACAATAATGCAGCTATGAACTTTTTACTAACAGAAAGTAGTGCTGTCCTCTAATGTACTACTGTTGAGCTGATAACCACTCCTCTAAATGTACTACTGTTGAGCTGAAAAGAAATAATGACACAAATCTGTATCAGCACTATAAAAAAGCAACAAAAAAAATTTTAAAAATTATTAAATTTAAATATGATTCGGCTCATCTATGTTACAAAGCAAACATTTAGTTACATGTAAATGACAAAAAAAAACTGGTTGTTTGGAAATGACACGGTCTGCTTAGTATGTTGTGTGATCCTCCTAAACTGTTAAGACTGCCACACATCAATTTGGCATGGCATTGATGTGATGAGGTTATCAACAAGAATTTGGAGAATGCTGCTCTCTTCTTGATGACCCCTCAGGGGGCTCACCTTCTTTAGGTGAGTACGGGTGTCACAATCCCGAGGTGCCCTAGTGATCTTTTCCTTTTCCCACGGGGTTTACTGTCTTTGGTAAACACGGGCTTCATGAACCCGGGGTACCCTAGTGATCCTTCTCTATTTTCGACCCTCTTTCTTGTCATTCAATTCATTCTTTCTTTCTCTTCCCGTCTAGACCACAGATATTAAAACAAATGTTTGGCGCAGTATATCCGAAATCGGCTCTTGCGCCAATAAACCCCAAAATCACTCACTCTTCTTGAAGAAGTGTGATCTCCAACTCTTGGACAGTAACAGAAGGTCTTGATTAACCTACTTTTTATAAAAAATTCATTAATATATGTGTGTGACAAAATTATGCCTTATACATTGCACATATTCGATTAGAAATAGAAAAAATAGAATATTTAAATTATCCAGTCTTTTAGCAGCCACAAATAAAGAGAGAGCCAATTTTGTGATTTTTTTGAATTATATATATCTAATTGTGTGTGTGTGTGTGTGTGTGTGTGTGTGTGTGTGTGTGTGTGTGTGTGTGTGTGTGTGTGTGTGTGTGTGTGTGTGTGTGTGTGTGTGTGTGTGTGTGTGTGTGTGTGTGTGTGTGTGTGTGTGTGTGTGTGTGTGTGTGTGTGTGTGTGTGCAGCAACGCCTCGTTCGAGTGTGTCCCAAACATATGTAATTGTATTATGATCAGGAGTGCCTGCTGGCCACTCCCATATTCTCTTTTTATCTATCTCTCTCTCTCTTTTGCTCTCTTTCTGTATTGTTTCAGCTTAAAGAAATTTCTCCTCAAGACGAGCTATATGAGATCTGACATTGTTCTGCATTAAAAGAAAAGATCGCCAATAGCTTCAGCGTAAGGTATTACATGCGGTTTCAGGATCTCATCTGCATATTTTTAAGCTGATAAACTGCCATTTCAAATGATATGCAGGTCAGTACGACCACCTATGCTAATTCCAGTAAATCTCATCAAACCTGGTCTGTAATGTGATCTTTCCTGAAAGAATACAGATTGTTTCGATCTTTTCTCACTGTACCCAAACGCGTCTTGTGTCTGAATTTCACCACTGAGACAACGAAAAAAAAGGGAGAAAAAAACCCTCTACAAAATCAAGATTTCTGATCTTCTACCATTTTTCTGTTTTTTCACGTAATAATTGTTGATTTATATTAGAAGTTTTCTTCTTATGATTTATTTTACGCTTTAGAACAGGTGTCGGCAACCTGTGGCTCGTGGTACGTTTATCAGTTGCACTCTACATCCTTCTACAATTTTGTCATATTTTGAATGGGTGGAAATGATAATTTTGAAACGAAACTTATTGAATTAATATCCTCAAAATTTTAAAAAGCAAAATTTACAGAATTACACAAAAATAGTGTAGATAACTTTAACGATATATCGACAGCTATTTTAATAATTTGGATGATTGAGTGAGTAAATATTAAGTCGCAATATATATATATATATATATATACAGGGTGTTTCATAAATGATGGGAGTAACTTTAAAAGGTGATAGTACACATCAAGACGAGTAATAGTAAATAGGAAACCAAGTGTCCCAAACGTCTTCCGAAGGAGAAAGGAGCCATCAAAGTTTAGGGTCCTAAATTTCAAATGATGATAAAAAACGGGAAAATGGATCGATTCATTTGCGGTTTTCACTAAAATCATTCTTTAAATTAGTATTTTCATTAAAAAAAGTTTTAAAGACAAAGATAAAAAAATGTCGTTAGAGGGCGCTCTAGACTTTGGAGTACCGAACAACTACCTTTTACCAGTATTTTTTTTATTTTGTTAAATGTTTACAAAAGCTTAGATTTTAACTTGAATTTTGAGCGCAAAATTGAAACCATCGGGAGCGGTTAAGTGGCGCAAATGTAACCGCGTTTAGGGAGGAAAAATTGAAATGCTCGTATGTAATGATCAAAATAAAAAACGATAAAGCAAACTTTAAGAGGCGATAGTACAACATAAAAACAATCAACTTCGATTAGAAAATGCATGATTTGAATTCAAACGCAAACGTGCTAGAGCATCTTCAAATTTTATCCATGCAAGCGTTTTAGCTGCAAGATTCTGGAAGAAGAACATGAAATTGTGATATGGGGAAGAAGAAGAACGCATATGCAAATTGTTATTAAGATAAAAGCCATTGACCCGAGTGTGCAAGTGTAAATCACGGAACAAACGTAACGAAAGATGTTGCCCTTCACTAATCAAGAAAAGGCTGATATGCACTTCATCTACGGAACTGCAAATGGGAATAGTGCAGAGGTGCGACGATTATACGGAAAAAAGTTTCCCAACAGGCGGTTGCCCAATGATAAAACATTTGTGCGCTTGCACAGACAGTTGTGTGAGACAGGATCCTTTTTTGGTGCACGTTCAAATGCAGGCTGTGCGAAGTCTAACAGAACGGTAGCCGTGGAAGAAAAAATTCTGGATATGGTGACTGATCATCCAAATACAAGCACGCGAGCAGTGGCTAGTCAAATTGAAGTATCACCCTCCACGACATGGCGAGTACTAAAGGATGAAAGTATGCATCCTTTTCATGTCCAACGAGTCCAGGAACTGACTGAAAGGGATTTTCCTCGTCGAATGGATTTTGCTCGCTGGTATCTGCAGAAGCACACCCTAAATCCCGATTTTGGTGCAACTGTGCTTTTTACAGATGAATGTACATTTACACGTGACGGTACATTTAACACCCACAATTCCCACCAATGGGCAGATGTAAATCCACATGCGTCTTCTACACATGCATATCAGCGACGATTTTCCATAAATGTTTGGGCAGGAATAATTGGTGACCATCTACTTGGACCTTATCTTCTGCCAGAACGCCTGGATGGAAAAAAATATCTTACCTTTCTGCAACAGGTGCTGCCGGAAATGATAACAGATGTTCCCCCTCGTATGAGGCGAGTAATGTGGTTCCAGCAGGATGGAGCACCAGCTCATTTTGCGCCAGAGGTGCGAAATTATCTAAACGCAACCTTTCCAAATCAATGGATTGGGCGAAGTGGTCCTGTCCCTTGGCCAGCGCGATCGCCCGATCTTTCATGCCTGGATTTCTTTTTGTGAGGACACTTGAAGAGTCTTATGTATGAGACTCCTATCGAAACTGCAGAAGAACTCGTCGCCAGACTTTCGGCAGCTGCAGGAGAGGTGCGCGATACTCCTGGCGTGTTTCAGAGGGTTCGTGAATCCCTTCTTCGCCGTTGTACCGCATGCATCGCCTCTAATGGTCAGTGTTTCGAACAGATATTGTAATCATTTCTAATTAAACTTTTTTTTATAACGTAAATGTTCTTTGTTTCCTTTTTGTCTCTTAAAACGAAATCTGTTTCAGCGCCCTCTATCACCTTCGGGTTAAAATTACGAGTATGATTTCTTTGATGAATGTTACTTGTTTTGGTGTTGTACTATCGCCTCTTAAAGTTTGCTTTATCGTTTTTTATTTTGATCATTACATACGAGCATTTCAATTTTTCCTCCCTAAACGCGGTTACATTTGCGCCACTTAACCGCTCCCGATGGTTTCAATTTTGCGCTCAAAATTCAAGTTAAAATCTAAGCTTTTGTAAACATTTAACAAAATAAAAAAAATACTGGTAAAAGGTAGTTGTTCGGTACTCCAAAGTCTAGAGCGCCCTCTAACGGCATTTTTTTAACTTTGTCTTTAAAACTTTTTTTAATGAAAATACTAATTTAAAGAATGATTTTAGTGAAAACCGCAAATGAATCGATCCATTTTCCCGTTTTTTATCATCATTTGAAATTTAGGACCCTAAACTTTGATGGCGCCTTTCTCCTTCGGAAGACGTTTGGGACACTTGGTTTCCTATTTACTATTACTCGTCTTGATGTGTACTATCACCCCTTAAAGTTACTCCCATCATTTATGAAACACCCTGTATATATATATATATATGTGTGTGTGTAAGGATAATTAAATTAAATCTAAAACTAAATCGCTAGTCCACTTCTAACTTTTATCTTCCCGTTACATCTTCAAGTATTAAATTTATTACCCAGTTTGGGAAAATATAACACATGGCTTTTAAACATCTTCGCCGCTCCTACCATTAATTTTTATTACCTATATGTCACGCTTAAATTCTCAAGTATACCTCTTGAATCAGAATCGGACTTGAAGAGCATATGGCTTCTGAAGGGGCTGCCGATTCATATGGTTAACACGTGTCCGTCTCTCTCTCTCTCTCTCTTACAAACAGATTACAAAATGATCTCATGGAATAAAGATGGTTAAAAAATAATGTCTTGAAGTTGACTTAAAAAAACCACGACTTATATATATATATATATATATAATCAGCTACTTAAGGGCTTTTGGCGACGGATCTCGTATTTTTGAAACATAGTCAAGTGAGTAGGACGACACTGAGCTGGCATCTCCCTCTCCTAACTTCCACACCAACAAAGGGAAGTTTGAGCCACGATATATTTAACTTGCATTGGCCCCCTTTGAACGGCGGGTCTTCAGCGGTACTAGGCTCGAACTCACGACATGCTGTCCATTTTAATATGTTTGATGTCATTACTGAAGGGGTTTAATAGCTTGAAAAAAATTGCATGTATTCCGCTTTTGGTTCTACATATCTATGTGAACAAATCTTTTCTCATGAAAAATATTTTTACTCCGTAAGGAAGTTATTTAGCAACCGAACATTCAAAATCGTGCCAATTTGAAAGTCACAAATTATACCACTGATATTGTAATATGAAGTAAAGCAGTGCAGGGACAAGGTTAGTATTAAAGTAATTATTTTTTACTTAGGAAATTGAAGGATTACTTATATTTCATATTGAGTGTTTCTTATTTTAATATAAATATGTTTAAAAGGTACACTTAATACATAATATATGTAGAACTTAAATTTTTTCATTTATGTTGAAGGAATAGACATATTTTTATGCTTTTGATGAAGCATATATAATTAATATATAATAAAAATCTAAATCTGTATTCTTGACATTTATGGAATCAGATTGTTTCAAATGGTTCCAACTGTGTGACACTCTGAATCATATTGCTAAATTGCCTTGGCACATTACAACTACAAGGTTGCAGACTCCTACTTTAGACTATGAATGTTTTGTTTTACGTTAGTTAACACAAGAAATATTTGCCTAATTTTGTTAAATCAGTGAGTTCCCTTATTTTTTTGGAGCTGTGTATGTAAAGCTCCTAATTTCAGAAGAATATCAAAATTAGGCTTATACATCAACCAAATAGGATGTATCAAGTATAAATAAAGAGTATAAGATTCAAGTTGCAATCAATACAAGTGGCCGCGGTAGCCATGTGGTCAAGGTATCGGATTATGGCTAGCGTGTCGTGAGTTCAAGCCCAGTACCACTGTGTTGGGGAACGATGCACGTTAAATCTGTCGAGAGCTCAAACGTCCTCCCGTTGGTGTGGTTGTTAGGAGAGGAGGTGCCAGCTCAGGTGTCGTCAGCGTCACTTGACCATGGCTCAAAATTACGCGGTCCGTCGCCAAAAGCCCTCGTGTAGCTGAACAGCGCGACGTAAATATTCACTCAATCAATACAAAATTGAAATCGTAAATTAAATCATCACCAAAGTCGGCAACTATAAATAAGAACTACAGTATATATTTCTCTTGTGATTTTGTTATTGTGCCATAAATAAGGAATTAAATAAAAAAATCATAGTGTTCAAGTTTCCTAAGCAATCCTTCGTAACTGACTTTAATTTTAATTTTTTACCAGTGTTTAATTTAAAGTCAAATTATTTTTTAAACACAGACTTTAATTGAATTTTTATAACAATGACATATTATGAAATCTAACAAAAGAGACTTATATACAAGATTAATTAAGTAAAGTCACTAATTTGTAAGTTCAGCATAACTGTTCAAAATAATGTTTAGTAGGCTGTAATATTCCATACGATTTGATTTTTTGGTAATGTTTTATTTTGAAGTTGCACGAGGCAGTTGACCACAAACTTCGTATCGAACCTTAGCCAAGTGAGAAGAACAACACCTGAACTGTCACTCTATCCTGCAAATTTCTACATCATACCACCGTGAGGACAGCGTTACGATAGATTTAACGTGGATAAACCTTTCTGCACGATGGAACTTCAATATCACCAAGGCTCGAGACCACGACAAAACAATTACAGACACGAATTCCTTACCATGGTCATTCGTCTGTCATGGTTCAATGTTATTCTACAAGGTATTTCTATGAGCTAGGATCTGATACTCGACTTCAATATCGCAAGAGTAGTAAGAAGGCTGCAACGATTAATGGGAGTGAGTGAGTGAGAATTATATTAACGTCGTACTATAAAGCTGCATGAGGGCTATTGGCGACGGACCCGTAATTTTGAACCGAGATCAAGTGACACTTGAGCTGATACTCCTCTCCTAATTTCCACTCCAAACCAATGGGAGGGTGTTTGAGCCTAGACAGATTTAAGGTGCCTCGCCCTCCCCTACACGGTGGGTCCGTAGCGGTACTAGGCACGCTCATGATAAGCTTGCTACCGAGTTCGTGAACTTGATCACTAGGCTACCGCGCCCTTTAAAATTACTGGGAGAATAGTTCATGAGTAAATTGTGATCGATCATCGAATATTTGCATTGGAACAAACTATACCGTGGAAATAATTTGGTTTGTAACTGTACCACAGGTACTGTAAGGTGTGCTGTTTCAAACCATAAACGAGGACAATGCTACGTAGCTGGTGTGTTTCACTCTCACTTCAAAAATACCACACTAGGGAAGTCAAAGTGTGTCCATTATTTACTCTCACGACTATCCTAGGCTCAAACATGCGATTAAAAAAAGAAGAGATGAACATAAATAGAAATTCAACTTCTACATAGATCCAAATATTTTTTTATTTTAAAGAAATGACATACATATAATGAACTTCAAGAGCTGTTATTCTTGAAGTATACTATTTTTTCAAAAGCCTTGGATAATACCTCGAATAAATGACTTCAAAACATAAGAGCATTGCATACGTACATTTCAAGCTTCCTCGTAAAAGAGAGGGTGCATATACTTTAAAACTAAATAAATTATAGTTTCAAAAAGCTAAAAAACGCCCTTTTATAGTTAATCAAACTAATCTGTAACTTAATCTTTTAGTCGCCAAATCTGAAAATGGGATCTGAAATAAGTCGTCAGATGCGGGATAGGATCATCAATCCTGATGATCCTGATCAAGACAATGGAACAAAATTATTAAATTATTGTACTGTCATTGGTTCTTGAAAAGTGTGAAAAATTTCGAATTAATCTGACCTTTTAAATCGGGTAAAAATTGAGTTCGAATATTCGATTGCGTACAAGGAAAATTAATAAAATCGTGTTAATAATAAAATCAACTTGAATACTGAAGCTTAACCAGATAACTTTAACCCCACTGTTTGAGAGCACGCAATTTTGTGTGCCACAAAAATCGAATGATAACATGTACACTCAATCACAGAGTAGTAAGTGTCGCTATTGAAGTATTGGATCAAAAAAGAGATAGGTTTATTTTATAAGAAATCGACAGTTTTATTACTAATACTTATTTATGTGGTTAGCAAATATATGTTACATGCATATTACTCGAAAAAACGCATTTTTCCCATGTCTGACTATACCTGAAGGAATCCAATTATAAATCAACTTTCCGCCTTTGCCTTTTTTAGGCTAACATCTAAAAATTATTATCATTTCATATAAATAAATTCGTTATGCGAACTTATACGCTGCTTCAGCCAGTGCATAAAGGGACGCATAAGTTCATCTCTTAAGTTTTTTTTTATGCCGTGGTGGCCAAGTGGTCTAGGCATCGGATCATGGCTAGCGTGTCGTGAGTTCGATCCTAGTACCACTAAAGACCCGCCGTGTAGGGGAGCGACGCACGTTAAATCTGTCGAGAGCTCAAACGTCCTCCCGTTGGTGTGGTTGTTAGGAGAGGGGTGCCAGCTCTGGTGTCGTCCGCGTCACTTAACCATGGTTCAAAATTACGCGGACCGTCGCCAAAAGCCCTCGTGTTGCTAATCAGTGCGACGTTAATATTCACTCACTCATTTTTTTTTTGTTATTTCTTTTACTCAGCCTGGACTTAATAACTTAAAATTTGAAATTAGGTATTGTTTTTCTCAAAAACTGCAATTTAAATAGTCAATGGTCACTACTTTTTTTACGAATGATGAATATACTTGTAAATGCGCAAAATCCTGCAACTTCTCTATGACGAAAAAACTGTGATTGACGAGCAAACTGATTAAAAAAAAGTGAAATACATTTTATAACGTCGAACACAATTTCGCCAAACGAAATGGCATCGCCAAATGTTATCCTTGTTTTGAGTGAGTGAGTGAGTAGGAGAATATTAACGTCGCACTGATTAGCAACACGAAGGCTATTGGCGACGGTCCGCGTAATTTTGAACCATGGTCAAGTGACGTGGACGACGCATGAGCTGGCATCCCCTCTCCTAACTACCACACCAACGGGAGGACATTTGAGCTCTCGACAGATTTAACGTGCATCACCTCCCCTACACGACGGATCTTTAGTGGTACTAGGATCGAACTCATGACATGCCAGCCATGATCCGATGCCTAGACCACTCAGCCACCGCGTCCGCTTCCTTGTTTTGGGACATGCACTTGATGGATTTTCTGTTTTCTTCATATCGTGGCGCCTTTTTATTTGGCAAAATTATCCAACGGTGAAACACGCAAATACCAAAACGGACTTTGAGTGAACTCAAAATTAGATTGGACTTTAAATAACATGGGAAAAAAGACTGATAATACAGTTAGCTTAAGTATAGATTAGAGACCTGCATTTCTCTAAACTTCTTTCATATCCGAAAATGTACGACATTTAATGTCACATAGGTTCACTGTCATCGAAAGGGCAAGATCAAATTTGCAATTCTTTGGATAATAATTTTAAATCAAGGAAACTTGAATATTTAAGTGGAATTCTATAAAAATGCAGAGTTTGAAATACAAAACCTTTTATACATTTAGGTTTGTAATAAATGTTTATCCTTTTTATACGAAAAAAGATTTTTATAAAGTGAACAAGAATATTCATTAAAAAGTTGAGATACTTCAATTATGATAAAAATAAACCTTTTATTTTAACAATAACTAAACATAAAATTAAAACAATACTTGGAAAGAAAAGCTTTCGTTTGAGCAGCAAAAAAAATTGATTTTTTTTAGAATAGAAGTTAGTTTAGTTCACAGTTCTTTTAGTTCATTAGGCTTTAGTTCATTTCTGGGGTTTTTTTAGATCATTCCTTCTGTTCATTTGTATTTGAGCGTAATAGTGAGGATCGCACATGCCTAATTCCACCTGGGTTTCCCAATGCTAGAAGCATTCTTGATAGGCACTTCCTTTCAGAGCTTTCTCGTTCCAGATCAATTTCTTTTTTGGTTTCTTCACTTAGCTCTTGTTTGCTTGGACCCTGTGTTTCATCAATCTGAGGAAAGTTATCATTTGAAACCATTTTTAGTTTCAAAAATGAAGCATTTCGAGAGGCCTCATTTTCATTGGAACTGGATGCGACATCTTTATTTCCAGGTAAATATATTCCAGTTAATTGATCAGTTTGATCTTTACTTTCTTGAAGAGGAACCTCAATTTCTCTTTGCTTAACTTCTTTGTCACCTGTATTTTCTATTATATTACTTAAGGTCAAATTATTAAATTTTAATAAGCCCTTCGGAATTTCTTCGGTTAGATTTTTGCAAGAGGCGATCAATTTAGGTTTCGCTTTGATGTCTAAGACTTCTGAACACTTAGGATCACAAAAACGTCTAAAATGTAATAAAAAGTTTTCTATTACCTTTGGATCCTTAACATCTTGTCTTTTTACTGTATCGATTGTTGCAATGGAGTATTCATATCTGCCGAGATTTTGAAGATGATATTTGACCCATGCTTTAGATACAGTATTGCAATTAGCATGAATGCGACTTGCAAAAGTTTTGTAATTGTTTACATATTTCATAACGTTGAGTAGATAATCTTGTCTATTTTCTTCCGCAGGAAATATTGCTACTGGATAAGGAGACAAGAGTTCATGTGGCAGAACGTAAGAAAGAGACACAATCTTTAGTTGGCTCCAACCTCCTTCGCTATAAAACTCTTCTTTATATTCATCAAAATACATTGCCCAGCTTAAATGAACGTAATAAAACACATCTTTATAGCTAAATTTCCGAAAACAGTAATTACCCAAATATATCACAAAAGCCAATGAAGTAAACAAGAGCTCAAAGATGTTTTGAGTGCCAAACAAGCCATCACGTCCGCATGTACGAGAAATGTAGTCCGAAATAGACGAGGGCGAAGGCTCAAACTGAGTGTCATGTTCGAGCAATTCATCATAAAATACGAAGTAGTAAAATAAAAGTTTAAACAATACTACTACATAGTAAGATTGTTCATACATATCATTTCCAGGGTCTAAATAATATTCTTTTGGAAAAGAGGATAATCCAGGATTTTGTAAAAGTAATCCTGATTTAAACCAAAATGATCCGAGAAACTGAGAAGCAAACATTTCAAATTTCAAGTCTGACGCCATTCTCGAAGACTACTTTTCCACAGAACAGAAATACTTACACGCTTACTTATAACTTTTTAATTGCTGCCACTTAGTGAAATTCTAATATTTATTCAAGTGCTGGACAATGGGGTCGATTCATCACTAGAGGGTGCTACAATAGTTTGACTATCATCACGTGTTTATTAGCATGCGATCAAGTGATCGTATTACACTTGTGGTTGTGCGCTAACTTTCGAATTTGCATACATAATTACTTATATTCTTTAAAGTTTCTTAGTGCTCTAAATATTTTAATATTTTTTCTGGTCTTTGGCTTTTCGTATAGTAATTAAATATATACATAGTTTTAGTTTACAGTATTAGATTTAAGCTTAGTTTATACTTCTGTTTTTTGTGTTTTTGTATACCTTTAGGCTTAGTAATTAGTTTGTCAGCCACATTGTGTTTCAAAAAACTATGGATCATTCAATTAAACAAAATCATATATACTTAAAAATTAAGAATTAAAGTGTAGAACAGGGGGGAGGGACACTTGACGATGTCACTTTTTTTGGCGACCGGAATCGATCGCCAAGCAACATAATTTAGCGATAGGTGTCCCGAGAATTTACGAATAGTAATTTTGCAAAAAAAAATAGAGATATTAATGGGAAATCTAAAAAAATTATAAAGCTATTAGTAATGGATATAAAAATATAAATTATTTGGGTTTTTTTATGTTAAAGGAAAGAAAAGATTTCATTTTGTTATATGATAGTAGAGGAAAATCCGAAAATGCCGCCAAAATACTCAGTCGATTCAAACAGGAATGGAATACGTGGCTATTTGCTTAGCCCACCATCACGTGAATATGACGTCAGATAGATTGAGTCCATTGAATAAGAAGGTGCAGCAGCCTAAATGTTAAAAATCGGTTCACAATTGCACAGATCATCATGTTGAATGTTAATGACCGAATGAGTGAGAAAGTAAATGAATATTTACGGCGCATTGTTCAGCTACTCGAGGGCTTTTGGGGACGGACCTCGTAATTTTGAGTCATGATCAAGTGACGAGGATGACACCTGAGCAGGCACCTCCTTACTACGACATCACACCAATAGGAAGACGTTATTAATGACTAAAAAATATTTTAAAAAATCGAAAATTTTTGAGTGCTTGAAAATGCAACTTTTAAATACATTTATGTCAGAAAATTGTTTTAGCTTATCAATGTTATCTTTATAAATAACAACATTGAAAAAACCTTTAATATTTTGATCGCACCAAGTCAATATTCTTCTCTTGCTTAGTTTTAGATTTAATGGTCACTTTTTATCTCTGAAGTATTGCAATAATTGAATCAATATACAATCGTTACACCTTCTGCACTAGGGATTGCAATACCGGTATATATACAGGGTGCCCAGCCTTAATGTGATCCAATAGCTAATTCCTGAACCGTTCGGTTTAGATATGCACTTCCAATTTGAAAAATGTTTTTAAAAAGGTAAGGAATGTTTTTACGTGCTTTTAAAACCAAAAAACTCATTTACAAAAAAAATACAAATATTAAATTTTTATACGGTCCCCAGGTCCGATCACTTATATTTAGAAAAAAATGCTGTACACAAAAACAAAGTTAGCACAAAAAGTTTCATTTTATTACGATAAAAACTGGCCGAGTTATGCCTACATAAATTTGAAGCATCCGAGTTGCTCAGAAAAGGGGGTCGTATATAAATTGAGTTTAGAGAACAGTAATTCACTATCTACAGAAAGAGCACACAAAAAACATCGTAGTAAACATCATAGATTGATAATTTGTATTGCTGTATGGCAAACAATAAAAATAAAATTAAGGAAATACAACTTGTACCGAAAAGATTAAAATACCTTGTTTTAACAAATAGCAGCAAAATAATACAGGATTTGCCGTTAAAATTATAGCATACTGTGGAAAGATGCGCCAATCATGAATCAGGGCTTTATTATATTAGAATGACCACAAATTAACTTAAATAATGGTGAAGGCTCGAGACAGGTAATACGTCTATTGGAACTCCCAGTTTTATACAAGCGCTGAAGAGCACGGGCATTTGTGCAATAAGATGGATGTCTTCCATTGGAAAATTTAATGTCATAAAGTCTTGCTGCCTCTCTCTTATTTCGATTTCACTGCCCATAAAACAGTACCATTTCGCAGTATTCTTCATTTGTATACATCTCGTTCTGCCGAACTAGAATTCGTAATATTAGAATACGACTGTATGCAATTGATATCAGATTGTATACAACAGATATACAGTACATCTTTTTGTATACAGTCTTGTATATACAGTATATCTGTTGTATGCAATTTTTAACTTTCATCATGATCAGCAAAAACGCAGCAAATCAGACTGAAGCCGCAGCATATGTCTATTTTTTGGAACTGCTTTTGAAATGTTTTCTCGTCCAAAATATTTTATTTTTTCTACGTTTTACATGTACACAGAATAAATTTTATTTCTTAAGTACTCCATTATTGTATTATTAACGTATGCTTTTAAATTTAAAAACGATTTACATAAGAGTGACGTGCAAGAGCGAAAGTTTCCTAGCAGAGTTCCAACTAATTTCACATTGGAGACGGCCCCTTACTAGCTTCTTGAAAATAGACGAGAAAATGGATATAATGTATGATTTTCAAAGTTCCATAACTTGGCCAGTTTTTATCGTAATAAAATGAAGCTTTTTGCGTTTATTTTGTTTTTGTGTGTGTGTGTGTGTGCTGCATATTTTCCTAAATATAAGTGATAGGACCTGGGGACCGTATAAAAAATTAAAATAAGTAATTAAATAATAATTAAAAACTTAATTAATGTTTTAATTTCTAGTTTGTTTTTCTTGATGGTATAAGTTTATAAGGTGGATGGAAATAAAGTATGTAATTAATTTCTTTTTCCTAGGACTCTCAATTTTGCATGAAGATTTTAAGTCCGCTATATATCATGGACCAGAATTTCTTAAACTTTATTAAATAAATTTTGTGTTTCTTTTTTTCCTATAAATGCCGTGGCTGCGGTAGCCAAGCGGTCAAAGTATCGGACCGTGGCTGGTATGTCATGAGTTCAAACCCAGTGCCACTATAGACCTGTCGTGTAGGGGCGCGATGCATGTTAAATCTGCCGAGTGCTCAAACGTCCTCCCGTTGGTGTGGTGTGGTAGTTAGGAGAGGGGTTGCCAGCTCAGGTGTCATCCGCGTCATTTGACCATGGTTCAAAATTACGACGTCCGTCGCCAAAAGCCCTCGTGTAGCTGAACAAAGTGCCGTTAATATTCACTCATTCCTATAAATGCCCTAATCACACTATTTCCTTTTGTGATATAAATTGTAGTATCGGTACTCTTTTATGACTTATACATAAACAATTTCTGTAGGCATCAAATACTTTCTAGAAAACTTTTCTTGTCACCTCTATGTCATTTATATATTTGTTAATTTTTTCATATGTAACTAACTAATTCTCGCTTATGAATTATGCATCTAAAGCAGTTCATGACTTTTACTTTATTAACCTGGGAGAAGGCGCGCTCTAGGTACTAACGTTACTGGCCACGCGGGGTGACGGATTCACGCCAGCCCTTTTTTAATCGTTATTTTTATTGCACAAGATAAAAATCATAAAATAAGATATTACTTTAATTAAGAGAAGGTATACTTACCTAATTTTAAAGACTTTTCAATTTTCCTTTGATAATGTGAAAAAAAATCCAATTAAACTGAACTGAACTATTTTCAAGGCAATTTAGAAAGCAAATTATTGTTCTTTACAAATATTTTATTTTTATTTATGAAATTCCTGGATATTGACCATCAAATTAGTAGGCAACGAGCTCTCCAATACATTTTTTACAATACAGTCTAGATTCATATATGCAGAGCAAACGTCCAAATGAGCAGCTTCCAGAATCACATAAAAACACATAAAGTTGAGACAGTCAAATTAAAATGAAACAAATGAGCATAAAGGCAGCCATGTCCAGTCAATAGTCTAAACTCAGTCACAACAGTAGCACGAGGAGAGTCTGAGATACTGACAGGTTGTAATAGCACCCTCCCAGGTTCCTTTTTAATAGTACTGGCAGCTGCACTACAAAAGCATTTTTAATAGATCTTGTTAATCTCGAGTTAAACAGAAAGAAGAGTTAGGTCATTGTAAGACCTTGGAGAATATCCGTGCCTCTTTTTGCCAAGAGGTTCACCATCTCCTTTCCCTAAGGACCCCAATGGGAGGGCACCCACTGGAAAGCAACCTTTGTCTGAATTCTGTTTAGTAGCTTCCTGCAATTCTGAACTTGAGAACTTTGTCTTCGGTTACTTGCCAGGGCCGGAAGGGCAGAACTTGAGTCCGATAAGCCTTATCAAGAGGGGAGAGACAGGCAGAAATCTGCAGAAAGGCTAAATGGATGACCTCGACTTCACCATTCTTTCGAAGAAAAATCATTTTCATTCCAAAGTAGAAACTGCATACATTTTAGATATTTTTTTTGTCTATTTATATCAAAAGATACAATTTTGCTCCAACCAAACTGACCTCGGGACCCAAGTATCTACAATGATCTAAGATGTTGATGTTCCGGCCATGGGTCCAAGTGCTTGTGTCACCAAAACCCTGTCATTGAGTGAAATAAGAAAGAAAATCCACTTTAAACGGGACTTATCTCAAAGCCTGCGTATGTTGGGGTGTGGAAATTAAACAAGTAATGTATCAGCTTATATATCCATGTAACTTAAAGGTTTCGAAGGAGTTCAAAAGCACAAGGTCTCTCGACAACAACCCTTCAGTCCTTGTGTCACCAAAAACCTGTCTTGGAGAGTAATATGGAGTAAAATCCCTTTTAAATGTGGAACTGATCCGAAAGCCTACGTATGTTAGGATATGGAAATTAAAGAAGTAATGCATCAGTTTAGATGTCCTTGTTTTGAAGGTGTTCAAAATCACGAGATCCCTTGGCAATAGACCCTGAGTAATTTCATGATGTGAGAAATTATTATACCTCAATTAGAAAGATTGCGTGAAAGTATTCTTTTGTTGTTTCCATTGTGTGAAGAACAAAAAAAAATAATTCTTTAAGTATCACAATAATTTATATGAAATATTAAGAAATGAAAGCTAAAAATATTTGATTTAAATGTGTTTGTGTGGTCTACAATCAACTAATTATTTAAACTTATTTTTCATGTATATATCCAGGGATCGTTTTAGTAAGTTAATTGAATTCCTAAATTTTTTAATACTTTGATAAAGATCCTTATTTTTCTTACGGTTTTAATACAAATAAAAACTCTCTGATATAAAATAAGGTTTAATTTAGCAATACTCTCGACAATTTTGTATAACAGGAAAATGATTTTTTTCGTAAATTTAATTATTTTCATAAAGTTTAGCATGATTTATCAAGATTTAACTAGTGAGATTTTTAAAAGAAAATTCAATTCTGTTATACCTTCATATAGCCGTAGTTTAATATTCATAAAATATTTAAATCGTTAATTTTTTGCGAAAAACAGTTAGCCTTACCCATAAGCAATAAAAGCATTTAAAACCAAACGTTTAACCTTGAAAATAAAGTAAATATTGTTTTTCAAAAAGAACAAAACCGTATAAAACAAAACCTATAACATTTCCATCCATTAAAATATTAGCATTCATTACATAATTCGTAATGTGTAAATAATGTAAAAAATCTTATAATTAATCATTCAATTTATTCATTTTGTTACGAAACATTTAGCTTTCCCGGCTTTTGAATTACTTGATATCTTTTTGACATAACGCACTAAATAAAATAAAATATTCTAAGCTGACAAGAGTATATAAAGCCTCAGCAAATGCTGTCAAAATAGTACTTTTTTATTTATAATAGGAAGATTGAAACTTTCGTCAATGACTGCCTCCATAAAAAATATCAAATGAAATGTGCTGCGAAGGAAACAGAGCATGTAGACTTAATCACAATCACTTTTAAAGCAAGCAATATTTTCTAGACCTTTGCTTATTAAGCAGAGCTACTGCTGAAAAATCGATCTTTCTCCTGTCAGTAGACATGATCTAAAACCGATGAAGGCCTTGTTTGTTATAGGAGAGGCTATTTTATGGATGATGAATTGTGACTAATATTTCAAAGACACGTGCTTTCCAACTAAATGGATTTTGAGATACTCTATGCATACTTATGAGAGATTTAGCTTCTGAAAGTTCTTTCCATTATTATTATTATTCAGCAAAAATTCCTGTCCAGGGGTTTTATCCTTCCACATTTATTACTATAAGGCCTCTCATCAATTGTGCCATCTGTTGCACTTCCCGGCGCTGACCTTTATTACGTACTAACAAATATGTCAATAAATTGATGTCATTTTATGGATCAAATTAACAAAATGTAAATATTGTTAAAAAGAAATTTCAAAATTCTCCCTTTGCTTATTAGGAAAAGGATTGTATAAAAATTTTATGTTAATATTTTACTGTTTTTTTACAGATTTGAATTTTGATTGTTCTCTGCCATTTGTGTTTCGTAAGCCCTTTTCGTGGCATATGTATAACGGCTTACAGTTTATGTACATATATAAATATTCAAATAGTATAGAGAAAAACACAGGAATACTTCACAGTTAAAAATTTCCTCGAAAATGTACCACACTAAGTGAAACATTTCTGTAAGTTCATAAGTAATTCGATTCTATCAAATTTTGTTGAAATAAAAGTTTCTGTATTTGCCAAAACTTTGAGAAAAATAATAAAAGGCGAAAAAGAAAAAACAGTGAAACACTTTCTGTTTTTTCAAAGTCAACAAAATGTAAAAGAATGGTATTTTTTAATTTGGAAATCAGCTAAAGTTTCTTGAACAATCTTTTTTTTTTTTTTTACTTCATGAGCTAACCCAAAGTATCATTTTCTAATTTGCACATTCTTTCAAGGCTACATTTTTCATTTAAAAAACTTTCTTTACTCGATTCCCATGCTCTTCCAATGTTACTGAAAAATTATTCAATACATAGTTGTTATTTTTCTGTTCACACATTTTTTTTTTCAATTTTTCTCTTTTCTTTATATACTTGTTCTTTTGACCTGATGAGAGATTTGTCATCAAGAACCTGAGAGAGTTTGTTTGAATACACTGCATGACATCGGCGTCATCCAGTGGTCATCTAATTGGCGTCATCAAGCCTAACTCATGTCCAAGCTTTACAATACCTGGGGAATCCAGTGTTTCTCTTTCATTATAAATGTGTTAAGAATTGATATAACAGAGTGTTGCCGAATTCGATCGACAAAGTCAGAGGGGGATAGTAGATATCAGGGAAACAACAAATCTGTATTGAACATACGATCGCAAACCACTTTTATTAGGAGTATCGTAATTCACAAAAACCGTTATGAAGGATGTGATGTCGAGAGTGAAATGAAAGGGGTAATACAGCGTTTTTCAAACTGTGGGGTGCACCTCCTTAGGGGGCGTGATAAATCTACGAGGTGGCTGGGGAGTATACTGAAAAGTCGAAAACAGAAGATTATTTTAAAAAATTATTAATTTACTGAAAGTAAACAAACAAAATACATTATGAGATAATAAAAAATAAAATACACATTTACACTGATATTACACTTATCAAAATATCAGTAGTGTACAGTGTATTTGATAATTAATTTAACAATACTAAGTTAAGAACAAGTTTAATAATTACAGTGATCCCATGGGCTTGTCATTCATAAAATTATAACAAAAATTAACACTTATATTGATAATTTGTGCGGTTCATAATTAATCCCTCAACTGTCGATTAAATTTAAAGCGATTCACTCCCCACAATGCCATCTTTTCCGCTTAGGCTCGCGTGTTTGTTGTATTGGGGGTGGGGAGAAAAGAAATAAATAACCAAATTCTCTGAAATAAGTAAATCATCTGCAAACACTGTCAAGGTCCTTTTATTGCATTTCAAGGCCTTCGAAATAATTTTATGGACAGCAGTACACAGAAAAGATCGTACTTCGGAAAAGCGTATATATACGTCCGGGGCAATTAACGCTTTGACTGAGGGAGATGTTTATATACACCGGTGGTACTTAAGAGGTGAAAGTCCTATTGTAGCTTTTGCGTCAAATTATGGTATTATTGAATTCTATACTTTATTATTGTATAGGGGGGAGCGATGAAAATTATGATTGAATATTGAGTCGCAAGTACTGAAAGTTTGAGAAGCACTGGGGTAATAAAAGGAAAGAATTACATTTATTAGATGCAAAGAATGTTTATAATACGAACGATGCATTACAGCTCATCGTCAGAAATCCAATGAGAAGTGATTCTCACAGAGATTGCTAAAAGTTGCAGCCACGTAGGTCAGCACAATTGACACCGACGGACGAAAGATTGTCAGACGTGTTGAAACAAATCCACTGTACTGTTAATGTCAGCTGAAGCAACGAAGATCCATGCCATGAGGTTCTCCATTGCAATCACTGGCGTCTGATACACAAACGATACAAACGATTTCAGGTGGTCCCAGAAGAAGACATCCAAGGATTGAGATGTCTGGTAAACTTGGAGGCCAAGCAACAAGTGCACCGCTACCAATCCATCTCCCGGGATATGTGTCATGTAGGTTGCTACGCACCGCAATCAAAAAATGTACTGGTGCATCATCGTACATGAACCACACTTTCTGGTGCCCGTGGCCAGCAGCAACTCTGGGAGAAGTGGGAAATTTGTATACGTGCAGGTTTCTTCAACCTAATATGGCTCTCCGAATCACCGCATTCGCTTAGCCACTTCGCTTTTCTCGTTTGGCTCATCGTCCTCCCGATGGATACTATTATTACCCAGTTTTTCAACGACCAAACGTGGTTTGTCCTCCCGTGTTCTGTGGGGATTTCTCTCCCCCATGATGCCTACTATCACCCCTCTAAATTTGTCGATCGAATTCGGAAACACCTTTTATATAAACTATCCGTTACTCGTCTGATTCGCTAAGTATTTAAAATGATACTGTATGATTATATATATATATATATATATATACCAGGAAGGGCCATGACCCATTGTGCCTTTCTAAGTTTCTGTGACCTTAGGAGCTGAGGGTGCATGAGAAAAAGTTCTGGTCTGATAGTCAGTAGGACACGAAACCTCCATTTTTTAGTTTCCAAGTACAAGTTTGGTACTCAATTTATCAACAAACTGAAGCAGAATCAACCTGGCCCAGCCCGGGTCTTGAACCCTGGACATATGGTGTGGGAGCGCAATACGCTACCACTCGACCCATTGAACTTCAATGTAATGATCATACTTAATATATAAAGATCATATTTATGTAAAACCTTTAATCCGTTTGTTCAATATTTGAATAATAATACCAAATTTTAAACCAAACATGTGAATGGGTTTAATTTAGCATAACTAACTTTTAAGCATTATAACAATACCTGACCATCTTGTAATTCACAAACAGCAAAATTCTAATAATTAATCTAATTCAGGCAGAGATTCACTCTGAATCTTCTCTTGTAAAATTGTTTCTTACCTCAGTAAATACTTCCACATGTCACTTTCTAATTCTTCTATTTTTTATAACTATTTTCGTTATTCATGTGCTACACTTTTATATAAATAGCACCAATCATGTGCATATATAAGCATTCTTTTATAAGGGGAAGTTCTTATATCAAACACCTTAGTAAAGAAGTTCCCGGGATTAGTTAAGGGAAACGCGCGTGGGAATCCATTGTAACTATCAGAAAAGTCAAATAAAAATTCATTGAATATTTTACAGCTCAAAAGATAGCTTCGAGAAATACGTTCTTGTACGGGATCCTATAAAAATTATTTAGTGGGAGATGATTTTTTTCCAATTATTTGCTTATAATTAAAAGTAGTCACAATTTTGATGGCAACAATAAATTTGTGCTAAAGCTCTTAAGTTTATTTCATAGATTTTTAAGCATTCTGTCTTGTTTGAATAAAATAATAAATGTTATTTTTATATATAACCCTTAAAGAAACTGATCGAAGAAAAAAAAGCATAAATAATTGGAAACAAAAGAATAAAAACGATAACATCTCTTTCATCACTTCTTTCATTAAATCAATGGTGCCATGTTTCAAATATTTATTTACTTGCTTATCACTTTCACCAGCTATGCCTTAGAGGGAAATAAATATTCCTTTTTGCAGAACACCGTATAAAAATCGTATGAATATTCTGTGTTATCGTTTGTTCTGAATTGAGAAATGCTTAGTTTATTTTTTTTAAAAATCATGCTTTTGTCTGATTTTTTTTTAAATCTAAATCACAAAGAATATAATTATTCTTTCTGATTATATATATATTTTATATAATCAGAAAGAATAATTATAATTCTATATCAGCATCATGCAGGATTTTTATGAGTAGATTATAGATTATTAAAATGCTTAAGTGAGACTTTTAAAAGAAGAAACAGTGGCAGAGATTTAAATTAATCCCAAAATTCGCTATTCTTTAACTAATAAAAGTTTTTTCAAATTATGGGAGATAAAATAACAAAAAATTTCTATCAAATCGTGTGCGCGAACGCGTGTGTGTGTGCTCAAAAGTTCTCCAGTTGGTGTGGTAGTTAAGAGAGGAGATTGCCAGCTCAGCGATGACCTCGTCACTTGACCATGATTTAAATTTACGACATCCGTCGCCAAAAGCCCTAGAGTAGCTGAATAGCGCGACGTTAATATTCAATCAATCACTCATTACCTCACATAATTGGTCGGCCAAATTCGGTAACACCCTTTATAGCTAAAATCAGTTATCTACATGAAAAAAAATATCAGGCTCAATGTACATTACTTTCTTTTGCTTCAACGTTTTACTAGAATAGCACAGGTAGCTTTTAGAAACAGATTTCGTAATTTCCAACCATATCCATAGACGAAGGCAACACTTGTAATACCTGTCGGTTCCTGCTTACATCTGAAACCCCTTGTCTACACGCAGACCCGGCTAGATGTGAGGGAGAAACTGAATGATCCACAGACATGATTTCAATCTAATTAATTTATTGTTAACAAAATATCAATCAGACACAATAACAAATCTAGGCGATTAAATAGTAGAGCGTGGAGGTGAGATTCTATAACACGGGCATACTACTACGGACCCGCAACTGAATCTAAGACAGCTTAAGTACGCTCAATATAAACTACGTCGCACACTAATAAGCTAACTTCTAATTAACTAGCTCACGAAACCTGTACCTTTTATGCAGCGGATTCTACACTTAAATCTTGCAGGTGATCTTTATCGGGATTGATCAATGTCGTTAGATCTACTGGTGTAATCCGTTTTCCTGGACAACTCCAAGACATCTTAATAATTCCACTATCTTTCAATCTTCAACTAACAAATTAACTCGCAAACTCATTGCTAACTCCTACTTGCCAACTCCAACGTGCCAACCCACAAACTCGCGAAAACAGAATTTATATAATATACTTCATTTACATAATCACGCTTTCTTGGTTGGTGAAAGTTGGTTAAATTAAATTATTTTCCCCAGAAGAGTCCCCAAGGTGTTAATATCCGTCACACACTTAAGATTGTTAGATATATTACTCCCATAAATTCCGTACAACTCGATAAAAAAATTACTGGTTACTAAGTCTACAATCTTAAATTTTGAACTGTTTCAATTTTTGTGTGTGAGTGTCGACTAACGTCCCACTATGAAGCAATTAGAGGGCTGCTGGTGACGGACCACGGTCAGGTTGTGAGGGTGACACCTGAGAGCTGGCACCTCCTCTCTAATCTAACGCACGACGCCAACTGGAGAACGTTTGAACTATTACAGATTTAATGGAAACCAGCTACTCTACACGACAGGTCTCCAGTGGTACTGGGTTCGAGCTCCTGACACGCCTGCCACTTTCTCGGGACCGCAACCACTAGAATATCGTTGTAATGCTTTGATTTCAGTCATAAACTTATTGTTTAATTATTTTTGTTTCAAATGAATGAATCAGTCTTTATATAATCGAGACATCAACGAATCACTGGTTTATTTGATCTATTACTAATTATACATTAAAAATAGTACATTTAATTATTATATTTTAAAACATTTTTTTTTCTTTTTTGTTGTAGTTGCTGTTAAATTACTCTTGTGTCGAATAAAATGAACACCTACTCGGTTTGTCACACTTCATTCTGATTTACTATCAGTTTACACATCAAAAATAATGCATTTAAGAATTATACTTTCAAATGTTTTGTTACTTTTATAAAGTGCATCAAAGTTCGTCAGTTGCAACATATACAAACCCACTACATTGCATGTTAAAAGTCTACTTAACCTTGAGATCACCATACAAAAAGGCATGCCATGCGTTTCTTTATAGCGTTTTCTGGTTGTTAAGTGGGCTATTTACTTAAAAGCAAAGCAATAAAGCCGAAATACTTCAGTTAAGAATCACTCTTTTTTTTTCCTCATGTATAAGCCACTTATCAATATTGCAGAAGCACGATATTGGCATTATCACGCTTTCATGCAGATATTACATTTATATGATATGTGCTCAATAATTGCACTTTCTTTGAAAGGTTTTAGTATGATAATTATTCTCAGGGGAAAAGTTAAAGGTAATAAAAAATATTTAGTAGTAATTTTCTCTCTAAAGCAAAGGGGTATTCTTAGAAATTTTATTGGCAATAAATATTTTCTCCATTAGATTAGCAACAAGTTTCAATATATTTAGATCTCATCACGTATATTCATTAGTTCTGAGTATTTATTTTTTTAAAACTATTTAGAGTTTGTAAAAAGTATTTAATTCGGGGTAGTTTTGATTACGAACTATATATAGTGGCTAACCTTGTTATATTAGAGTCTTGGATTCGAATCCTGATACCGCTAAAGACCCATCATATAGCCGAGTTAAAGCATGTGGTGTGGGAATTTAAAAACTGAGATGTCAGTCATCATCACGTGACCATGGTTTAACCCAGTGCTTCTCAAACTTTCAGTATTTGCGACCCACTGTTCAATCATAATTTTCATCGCCCCCCGCTTCCATACAAATAACAATATATTGAATTCACTAATATTATACTTTGTGACTTATTTAGTATACTTATACTAAATCTGTAATATGACTTGAACCTATTAAGTTCCACCAGCGTATATGTACGTCTCACATAACCAGTATGTTAATGCCTTGGACGTATACATACGTCTTTCTGAATGATGATCTTTTCTCTGCCCTGCTTTCATAAAATTATTCCAAATGCCTTGGAACACAATAAAAGGCTTATGATAGTGTTTGAGAATGCGAAGGATTTACATATATCAGAGGATTTCCTTATTTATTCATTTTCTTCCACCTCCCAAAACATCACATACGCGCGCCTACATGGGAAACAGAGGCATTGGGGACCGAATTGCGTAACTTTTAATTGGCAGTGAAAGGGTTATTTACAAACAAGACAAATTATTAAGATATGTGTCAAATTTGTGTATATAATTTTATATGTGACAATCCTGGGTCACTGATAATTATTAAGTTTTTTCTTAACTTAGCGTTGTTAAATTAATTATAAAATACATTGATTAGTAGTGATATATATTTATAAGTGTATTATATGAGGGCAAATGCTAATTTTATATTTTATGTCAATGTATTTGGTTTACTTTCAGAAAATTAATATTTCTTTTAAAAAATAATCTTTTGTTTTCGACTTTTCAGTATGCTGGCGCGCTTCCCCCTCGTTGAGCTATCACGCCCCCTAGGGAGCATACCCCACAGTTCGAGAAGCTCTGGTTTTAGGTAACTAGAACATGAAGGTGCTTTAAATTTTGCATTTTTTTATTTTACTAGAGGGTACTTTGCTGCTTCTATTGATGCAATATTTATGAGAATTCGATCAAAAGAACGCTAGAAAATTGCGTTTTAAAATTGTAAGCAAATGTGAAGTAACTATGATTCAGGTAACTTTCTTCAAAATCCATAGTGTATTGTAAATATGTATTGTAAAAAACTAATCAATATGTATTGCAAAAAACTAATTTTTCTATTCGAAGAATGTAATTTTTATGTATTATATGTTAAAAATAATTGAAAATTGTACATTTTTTGTGCAAAAATTACGGAAAATTTAAATAATTTGTTACAAAATTTTGAAATTTTTTTTTGTTTTTTTTTTAATGTTAATTATGTTTAGTTTTGCATTTTTAAATACTCAGTATAAATTTTTAAATTATAAATCAAGTGGATATAGTACAAAGTGGATTTTGAGGATTATTCTAAATTAAATACACAGCTTGTAAAATAGGCATTTCATTTTTCCTAACTGCTTATTGTTAACATTTGAATGCTAATAAATAACTCTATATGTTTATTACTTTTGGTTGTTTTGCATTAAAATAAATAAATATTCCTATGTTTGAATACAAAAACAGAGATTCTTTTGTTATGATTTTTAAAAACAGAGTTCCATTTAAATTATACATCAAATTAGCTTCGTAAATTCATCAAAGACATTTTTGTGTGCGTATTTTTATAACAATAAAAACATGTGTAAGGAATTTTGTAATATCCTGTAATGATGATGTTCAAAATACTAAAACTTATAGACATAAAACTTTCGTATTTTAAATGGAAGAAGATGGGAGTCGTTGATAATACGTATTGATAAAGTAGGGAAAGGGTAATTAAAAAGACTTCTAAATAATCTAGAATTTTAAACTTACAATTTAAAAACTGAGAAATGATAC
>BMAO01023163.1:0-67843 GCA_019973975.1 Trichonephila clavata | reverse complement strand
AATAGTTTTATATAGTTTAAACTTATTTTTAATCTTTAAATTCTGTCTGAGTCGGAATGAATGCAGGTTTCTTTTAAGGATAAGATAGTTAGGGTATATTTTTTCCTTTGTATTGTGTAGTGCAATTTCATTCAGAGAAAACACAGGCATCTGTTTGCAGACGAATCCATTCTCACTTTTCTTTCTTGAAAGCTCAAATACGGTTACAGTAGCCGATTGGTCAGGGTTACAAATTTATGGCTAGCGAGTTTTTTTTTCTTTTGTAGAGTCGTGAGTTTGAACCTGGCAAGTGAACCTTCTAATTTTTTGCAAAGTGGAAGCTTGGGAAAAAGAGTGTCAACTCTGGAGTCGGCCTCACTTACACGGTTTTAACTTACGAGGTGTATAACCAATGGCACTCACAGTTTCAAAGTGCGACATTAAAAAGTTATCAATTAATCAAAATGCTATTTTTTTTAAAGTTACTATTTTCAACGATAATTTAATGCTATTATTTTATTGACTATCAAAAAGATCAATCAGCAGAATTGACATCGTCTTTCAGACGGCTGTAGATATTGTTACACTTAATTTTGAAGCGATGAAGACGACGCCAGAGCTGGTTCCTCATTCTCCCTATAAACTTTGACAACACTCATTATTTTGCTCAGTTGAAGTTTTTGGTAACTAGAAGTAAGCTCACGATCCAAATACTGATATTTACAATATAATCCAGCGTTTAACATGCATTTTAGCACAAAAATTAAATAGAAATTTACGAGTGCATGTGTTATATGCTGAGTATAAAAATGATAGCTTTGAAAAATAAATAGAAAAAAATATTAAAAGATAGATTTTTTTTACTAAAATCGATATTTTGCTGTATATATTACATTATTTTGAAAATAGTTTCACAGACAACTTACAATATTACTTTTTTCGTTCTATAGATGATATAATCATTTTTGGCAAGCAAGACAACTTTAAATCTAACATTAATTTTTATCCACAATATCTTAATTTAATTCAGACAAATAGTAACAATTATGAAGCAAATTTTCTTGATATAGAAATTAAATTAAAATATAGTAAAATAGCTACTAATATTTATGATAAACGAGAAAACTTTAATTTCAATATTATAAAAGTACCGCATTGGGAGAGTAATGTGCATGTTTCTATATTCAGAAATATTGTTATTAATTACACACACCACAATAAATTTCTAGTTTCAAATAAATCAGAAAAAATAAAAAACTATAAACATTTTACTACCAATTCATTTTATTAATAGATATTTGAATAAAGAAATTCTAAATACTAAGGATTAAATTTCCATAGTTTTAACAGGTTATAATTATGATTTTATTATTCTTCCTAGATAGTTTTAGATAACCCCAATTTCTAATTTTAGATAAAATTACTTTTTTAAAATTTATTTTAATTTTTAAATAATAATCTTAGAGTCTCTAAGATAATGGTGGTTTGTTTACAATTGTTAATTTATTATTTCTATTATTTTCATACTTTTGCTAAGTGTTACTTTTCAGCCAATGCTTTGCTTTTAATTTGTATTTGGGTCCAGAATCTGGCAATAAATTGTTTATTGTATTCAGATTTAGCGCGGGCCTTGCATTTCTGTTCGCAATTTTTAGGTAAGTTACCTTTTTCTCATAATGGATTTAGATTTCCTATCCATTATTTTCAATAGGTTTTTGCTCAGTATTATTAACAGAAAGGGGAAGGTTGGCTGGTCAAAAAACATATTCAACCCCACTTTTATATAGAGAAATTTTTTTAAGAAAATTTCTCTGTATATAAGCTGTCCTAAGTCAGTAATGTTGATAATACTGTAGCATCTATTCTTTTATATTTAACTCTGTTGTTTTAATTTTTCATATCTCCTTTTAAATTCTGTTGTCTGGTTGCATTGCAATTACAATTCTTTTCAGTTTTAATTATGGTTATTCATCTCTCTCTTGTAGAGAAATTTTGATTATATATATATATATATATATATATATATAGCTATTATTGCGCAAATTTTTTCACTTTCTAACATCCATATACTTTGTAACACATCTTTCCTTGTTCGACATCCTATTGCTCAAAATCCTGATACAGTATTTCGAATAATTTATTTCAAACGATCAGAGCATTGTACAAGTATATTTCAGGTTCTTTTCGTAAAAAAGATACATGCTCTCACGTCCCCTCTCCACACAATAATAATTGTATTGAATTCAATTATACTGTACTTTGAATCTAAAGCTATAACACGACTTTAATCTCTTGCCACCAACGTATATAAACGTCTCTAAGTCAAAGAATTAATTGCCCTTGACGTATATATACGTCTTTCCGAAGTACGATCTTTTCTGTGCACTGCTAACCATAAAATGATTCTGTAGGCTTTGGAATGCAATAACATGACCTTTCATGTGTTTGCGAAGGATTTACTTATTTCAGATGATTATCTTACTTACACTGGTGTGCAAAAATTAAGGACGAGACGGTTTTTTCAATATAACTTTGTACAAAAGCATTCCAAATCAACACATTTAATACCGTAAGATCCCTAATACGTAAGGACATGAGTAATGTAAGCAACACTTACTAAAAGAGAAATCAGAGGGATAAAAAGAAGCTTTATTGAAAAAGTAGAATGGAGCGCAATGCGACTGAAGGCCGAAACATCCCTGTGATGGGTGTCCAGCAAGAAATATCCGGTCTTTAGTAGGGGATATGATCTCCCCTGACTGCTAGGCAGGTTTCACAGCGTCTGCCCATGCTGAGAATGAGGGTGTCAATGAGTTGTTGAGGCATTGCTGCCCATTCGTCTTGCAGCGCCAATCGAAGCTCCGGAATCGTTACTGGTGGTAAGGTACGAGCTGCCAAGCGTCTGCCTAGAAAACCCATACATGCTCGATGGGATTGAGATCCGGAGATCGTGCCGGCCAATCCATACGTTCAATATCCTCACTCTCTAAGAGCTGTTCGGCAGCTACTGTGCGATGACATGGTGCATTGTCGTCCATGAAAAGGAACTGCGGACTCATAGCGCCTCTAAAAAGACGCACATATGGAAGAAGAATCTCGTTACAATAACGGGTCCCGTTGACTGAACTGCGTCGAAGATGTGAAGGTCTGTACGACTACCAAGCATGATGCCTCCCCAAACGAGAACACCGCCACCTCCATACCTGTCCCTTTCAATGATGTTCGAGGGATGATTGCGGCTTCCCCGCTCTCTCCAGATGAGTATGCGATGAGAATCGCTACTCAGACTGAATCTGCTCTCATCTGTAAAGAGTACTCGTCCCCATTCATTGTCTCTCCAATTCCGGTATTCCCGGCACCACAGAGAACGCCTTCTCCGATGGGCAGGCGTTAGAGGTACACACCGTACAGGGCGTCGTGCAAACAGACCACCACCGTGCAGTCTTCTGGCCACGGTAAAACGCGATATCGGTCGTCCAGTCGCCTGTGTCGTGTGTCTAGCGATTTCTCCCGCTGTCTGCCGCCTGTTTCTTCTGGCCTGTAAGGCAATATACCGGTCATCTGCGGGTGTGGTTCCTCGTGGACGACCACTACTGAACCCCGGATAGCTGTTCCTGTAGTTTGAAATTGTCTCCAAAGTCGTGAAACGATGCTGTGAGCAATTCCGAACTCTGCAGCCACACTTGTCACACTGCGACCTTCCTCCAACTTCCCAATGATTCGACCTCGGGTAAAAGCATCCAGATGTCGTCTAACAGATTGATTATTCGCCATTTCTCGCTGAGGCAGCAACTCGGTGTGATTTTAACTGCTATACGGTGTGCAATCTCTTTGCCAGAAATACTAATCTTACACCGACAACATGCTTTACTACTCAGACACTCCCCATTACGTCTACCTGCATATCTGCGCATGTGCTACCGTACATCACCTCACTTAATCTCCTGATTGGTCTTTCTGTCCGCTCTGCCTCTTCGTTCAGCTGATATGCTAATTTTTCGACTTCGTCCTTAATTTTTGCACACCAGTGTATTTTCATCTCCCCCCCCCCATACATTACATACTTGCACCTACGTGGAAAGCGGTCGCATTGGGGAAAGAAACGCGTGATTTTCAATTGGCAGTTAAGGGATTAATTATAAACCGTACAAATTATGAAGATAAATATGAATTTTCGGATGTAATTTTGTTATATGACAAGTCTACACTCACATACATGGGGTCACTGGTAATTAGTATTGTTAAATTAATTATGAAATACATGACGCAGTACTGATTCATTTATAAGTGTATTGTATCAGTGCAAATGTGTATTTTAATTTATATTATGTCAGAATGTATTTTCTTTGTTTACATATATATATATATATATATATATATATATACCTTCCATAAATTAATAATATTCTTAAATAATTTGTTTGTTTCCGACTTTTCAATATTCTCGCGCCCCCTCGTAGAGTTATCACGCCCCACAGTTTGAAAAACGCTGAACTACACCAGTAATAAAGTAGAACTTTTTTAATGTAATTTATTCACAGAAAGCCTCACTTGATAGTTCAGATTCCGTTAAATATACACAACACACTTTTGTAAACCGTTAAAAAATCTTTTAACAACCATCTTTTTCGAGAAATGCTGGGGCTAATAAGTATGTCATTCACAAAAATTTCTTTTTTCCCGCACTGGATAAATTTTACGAGCTTATCGTATTGCCTTCTGGAGTTTTATTTATGCAGCTGCGGCGTCTGTTCTGCATAACTCGTTAGATATGCACGTAATCCGTCTAATTCCAGAAGAGTGCAGACAATGACTTTCTGGTTTGATGACTCTCTTTCCTCCGTCTGTGGCTATTTGGAACGATATGCTAATGCCGTATTTCTGGAAAAGTTTTCCCTCTTATGAATACTGAACTTTGATATTTGTTTAACATCGTCTGCGGGGTCGTTGTGTATTTGACATAAAGTTTTGTGTGTGTGTTAAATTGATGGAATTATTTTATAACTTTATTATAATTCGGAAGTGTTCACATTCATTTATGTTTAAATTGAGATTACGAATTGATGAATTGCAACTTAATTGGTTCTTAAAAGGATAAAATGAAGATATAAATTCTCATATGTCTTAAAGCATGAAATTTTTATAGATAATTCATTTGTATAAAAAATGTCGTACTCCATGTTTTTATGGAAAGAGTTTAAGCTTTTACTCTTCGCAGCCGAAAGGGTATTGTTGCAGAAAAGATGGTTTGCAGGCAAGACGCGGATATATTTTTAACCCAGGTGAAGACGCGCACTCCAAACAAAACTTAGTGGTCGTTTGGGGGTGACTGAGTCACCCCAGTCCTTTCTTTTAAAATTATTTTTATTGTACAATACAAAAATCATTATTCCGGTGGGGAAAAAATTTGAAGAAAGTATACATACACCTACTTTTAAGGGCTTTTCATTTTTTTTCCGGTAATTTGAGAATAATTCGTTCAAACTGAACTAAAATGTTTTAGATGTGTATGATTTCCATAAAGGACAGAAATCACAGACACTTTTCGCTAAATTACAGGAATAATATTTGCAAGCAAAACTGTCATATTTTGTTCTAGTTATTGTAGTTTTATTGTCCTTGGTGATCGACAAATACCATGTTGAACCTTTTCTCGCTTGTGCCTTTTTTTCAGGGGGAAGTGTGTCTTGTGCTACTCTTATAACTTCATATTTTTCTTGATGGAGTTCTTTAGGCAACATTTGAAAATTTTCCTTTCAATTCAAACGTTTTATGTTCATCGATTTTCACAAATTTACTTTCGCTATCATGATTAATATGCATTTTTTCAGCAAGTTCTTCCCTTGCTTGATCATTTTTAACTTCCTTCAGTAAGGATCACAGATGCTCATTTCTTTTTTTTTATATTCTGCTCATTTACATTTATAAACCATAATAAGTCGTACAACACAGAAATCAAAGCCACTAAATTGTTCACAACATGTTCATAGAAAATATTTTGGAACAAAAGTGGTCGTGAGGGGAACTCAGTCAAAACAAGTACCTTAAGATTGCAAAAAAACGTTTGCAAAAACGTTGGGATATATGTGACATTTTAGTTCCCATGAAAACTGTCATACAGGAGGATAGTTCCAAAGGGTAACAAATAAACAGTTTTCTCAGAATTAAAGATTTCTGTACCCCGGGTGATCACTCCCAGTTTAATAATACAAAAATTGTCTATGTCATAACTGTAACTGACTGTTCCAAGCAGCAGAAGCGCCCTCTAACGACCACCAATCTTCAGTAGAGGCCAGGTGAATGAGTGAATAATAACGTCGCACTGTCCAGATACACGAGGGCTTTTAGGGACGGACCTCGTAATTTTGAACCATAGTCAAGTGACGAGAATGACACCTGAGCTGGCACCCCTTTCCTAACTACCACACCACACCAACGGGCGAGGCCAGGTGAAGAGAGAATCCGGTCACTGCGAAAAACCGACCTTGTTCTTTGCCTATTATTTTTTAACGATGTTTGTTTCTTTTGTGTAACCTAACTTAAATAAATAAATAATTGTTACATTAAAGAAGACTTCTTTGAACCCAACGCCAAATTTACTCCCTTTATAGTGTAATTTTCAATGTGCAACGCTCTAAAATACTGAGTTGGTCGAAAGGTAATTTACGACAAGTTTAACTACCAAATTTCGAAATACGTTGCTCCAAGAAAAATTCTTGAATGTTTTAAAAGGATTTTTGAATGGGTGAGTTTTGGATTTAATGTTGAAAGAGTTCATTTAAGTTAAGCCGCTCCAAACATTTGCACAATATATGCTAAAAGAGGAGAAGGAATTTATATATAAGACATGCCACTAGAAATCTGTAGAATAGCTAAAAAATCTGTATAAAAACTCCGTATTAGAGTGAATGTTCAGTGTATAAGAATGGTTAGAAACTGTCGATTTTGTTCGCATTATACAGTATTCTTAATTAGAATTTGAATTGCTGTGTTCTTTATTTGAGTGATCTTCGAGCTGGCAATGTTGTGAATTTAAGTTTTAAATGTTTTTTTGCCTTCTATTAAAATTTAATATGTTGTATTATTAAATGGTTCTAGAATAAAAATCTACATCTTCCCCGAAAGAACTTGTTTGTTAAATGTGGGTATCTTTCATTTATTTGAAAGCAATTTCAAATACATAAATGAGTGAATACTTTTATCTTTTTTAGCTAAAACCTTATACTGTGACACTAAAAGTTAGGTTTAATGTTTCGGAAACTTCTATTTATCTCAATATAAATGTTAATCTCTATTTTGAACTTTGCAACAAATTCTTATTGTATTAATGTTTTTTTTTATTAATATAATTGTTTATCGTCTTTTTTTTTTTTTTTTTTTGTATTTAATTCGGGTACTGTGATAGGATCAGTAGCGAATTTAATTTTTCTGTTAGTATAAAACTTTTGATTAATTTTAACCTGTAATTTGCTCCTGGATCGGATGGATGTAAGTACTGGTTATCTTCGGATAACCAGTACTTACATCCATTTGGCTGCTATCTATATAAAAAATGGAGAAAACGACTCACTCACTCATCCATCATGATAACTCCAGATTGGGAACCATTAGACCAACAAACGTGAGATTTGGGAATCATGTTTCCTTCGTTGAGTAAAAATTCACTAAAAACGAGTTTTGCGTTTTTACACTGGAAAAAGTTTTTGCGGAAATTGACTCTTAAATGGAGTTACGAGGGCCCATGCATAAAAAAAAATCTGGTTTTGTGTGTGAATTATTAAACTTACAAACTTGGAATTTTGTATGCAGTTTTCTGTTGTTGACTATTGATCCATTAAAAATGGTTTTATTGGAAATTGCCGTCCAAGTGGTGTTGCTAGTGTTAAGGGGACGTTATAAATAGAAATTCTAGCTTTTGAACTATGAAACGTTCAGGCTTGAATTTTGGTATTTATGCCTCTTTTAGTAACTAGAGGTTCAGTAAAAACGAGTTTCATGAAAATCAACTGCCAAGAAGGGGCTAAAAAGGCGTTATAGATATAATTTCCTGTTTTTGAATTGTTAGACCCACATTTTTGAACTTTGGTAAGCATGTTTATTTTGCTAAATAGAGATCTACTAAGAATAGATTTCACCGAAATCGATACTAGGGTATTGGAAGGGATTACTGAGGCACATAGAAAAAAACTACTAGACCAAAAGTAATGAAATTTGGTATACATGTTTCTTTTGTTCAATTGAAATCTGTTGAGAACGAATCTTAGAGATATCGATTCTCAAGGGAGATTACGGGGCATATTGATAAAAAAAATTCTGTTTTAAATTACTAGACTTAGATTTGAAATTTGGCAAACATGTTTATTTTGTTGAGTAGAGATTCACTTAAAATGGGTTTTAGTGAAAACAGCATTGGAGGTGGGAGTTATGGGACCATAAAAGACAATTCTACTTCAATTTTAGAAATTCGTTCCCTGTGCTTTTAAATCAAGAGGTGTTATAAGAATTCTTTAAACACATTTGGATGCTTAATACTAGGACTTACATATCAGTAATTTATAAACAGTATATTTTCATACAACAGGAAATACCCAGCAAAGCAGGCGGGGAATGGCTAGTGTTGTATCTTTATTTGTATCTGTGATTTTATAATTTTATTATATTTTTAAAAATGCTCAATTTTTCTTTATAATGATTTTTTGAACTGTAAAATGAATTGATTCTAAAAGTGTTTTTGTGTGCATGTTGGTTTTGAAAAAGAGGCTTTTATAAATTGTTAGTTTACTTTCATAAGCAAATATTGAATATAAAAATTACAGTTTGAGCTAATAAGTTATACCATAAATAAGAAGAAAAAAAACGTCGTTCAAAACATTTCTTATACTTTTACGTCTTTCAATATATGTTTCAATTTCCATAATTCGAATTAAGTTTTCTTGAAAATGGACAAGACAAATACTTCTGTACTTGTTAGAAAATTTTTGGAGGTAAAAATTAGAGAGAAATCTGGGATTATATATATATATATATATATATATATATATATATACCGAACGTTGCAATGATAACTTTCTATTCCCTTCTATTCACTCGTTTATCAATATTTCATCTCTTTTATAAGCGCAATAAGATAATTTTATTTTTATTGTACAATCACCTATAACCATAATTTCATCTTTTTCCCCATTTTTTTTAGAAAATTCAACTCTGCATGTCAACAATAAAAGTTTTTGAATTGCTTTTTTTTTTAATTATTATTTTTTTCCGCAATCTCCATACCTCCGAACATCTTTTCCGCATAGGTAGTGTTGACACTCCTAATAAGTTCGACATTTCCTGTTTGATATTATTTAATATTTTGCTTTGCGTTTGTTTATTCTCTTTGAATCTGGCAATGGAATTTTAACGGAATTTAAGTTAGTTTTTGGAATATTCCAAATGTAGTTGCGTTTTATGTAAAGAATAGAATTGAACAATTTTTATCTTATCTGAGTGTATGCTCATATAATAGATATTTCATATAAATAGCCTGATTTATCCTACGTGTTGAAGTAAAAATTAAAAGAATATTGAATCCAAAAAACAGTAGCTTCTCAAGTCATAACAGGTAAGAACCGATTTATAATATTTTTTTTCTCCGCATAACCGTAATATGTTGCATAATATATCTATATGAATAAAATAAAAATGGAAATTAATTAATTTCTGCGTAAAAATAATAAGCATGATAATTCATATTTTATTGCATTAATCAATCTTATATTTATTATAATGCGTAAAACATACTAATACGTAATTTATAATTATTTATAATGATGCATAAATACATTAATTCCTGTTTTTAGGGACTTTTCAGTTTATTAAACACATTTATTTACTCTGTAAAAGAGAATTAAATTTCATTATGGTATTCTTTATGTAAACGTAAGTTATAAATCATGAATTTTTTTGACAAAATTATAGTGTAATTTATTATTTCTATTTACATCAAATTCATCAGACGCATAAATTAATGTAAAAAGCGCACATAAGGCCAATCAGTCGACATTGAAAGTAAAGAATTTGTTATTCTTCTTACTCAGTTCGAAAGTTCGAGAAACTTTTTGAAATTTTTGGAACTTAGATTAATCATTTTTCATTTTAGATATTTATTTCTATTTTAAAACTCAAGACAATAAACCATTTATTTGGTTTTAGATTTCAACTTTTTTTATGCTCTATAATACTTTTTGTACCAGAGTTTTTAAATGCATTAGAGAAGTATTTTTTAACACGCTTTTATAAGTTTAACTTGTTTGTAACGGAATATTTGAATTCGATTTTTACCCACTTTAAAAGGTCAGTTTAATTCGAACTTTTTTTGCACACTTATCATGAACCGATGGCAATACAATAATTTCATAATTCTGTTCCATTGTCCTGATCAGGATCATCAGGAATTACGATTTCCACTTTTGGTGACTAATTCCATACACCACTTCCAGATTTGGCAACTTATTGCATAAAACATTTTCAGATTTGGTGACTAATTTCAAATTTAGCGACTAGAAGATTAAGGTGCAACCCTAGAAACGAATACACTTGTGGTTAATAAAAATAAAACAAACAAAAAAAACGTTCTGTATGTGAGAAAGGGGAGGGTTAGTGCGTCAGCGATTTCTTACCATAATATAAGCAATTTTCTAGTTTCTTTTTAAAATGAAAATTTAAAAAAAGACTCGTGCTTGTGGAAAAAAAATTATGTTCTAATTGCTAAATAATTTTTATTTTTATAAAGTGATACGTTTAGAAGTGATGAAACGATTGACACTTAACATTTCTTCTTAACACAGTTTTATTAGTTTGACCTGCATCTATCGAGACGAAATCTTTGAAATATAACGATGCGGGGAGAATAAATACCCTTCAGACCCGTTAATGCAAAATTAATTCCAGCAGCCACGTAATTCCGGTTCCAAATATCAAACTCAAGGATAAATTCAACAATGAATAAATGAGTTCAAAAAACTAAAAAAAAACACGCTTTTATTGTAGTTCGAACTAAAAAATTAAAAATAAACTATAGTTTAAAATAAAATTAAAAAACACGCTTTTATAGTGAATAGAACTAAAAACTAAAAAAAATAATTCTTAATATGAGAATAAAGTGATTAATGAGGAAATTAATACCATTGGGGTAAAAGCGTGTGGTGCTTTGTACTACATTTTTACACTAACTCAGCATTTCGGAATAGAATTAATAAGAAATTATAACAATTAATATAGAGCACCCCAATGATATTAATTTTCTCGTTAATCATTTTATTCTTATATTAAAAATTATTTTTTTAGTTTTTAGTTCGATTCACTATAAAAGCTGGTTTTTTAGATTGTTTTTTTTAAACTATAATTTATTTTACATTTGATTATGTTTTTGTTAACAATGTTTGTAGCTAATGGTTTCATAGTGTAAATCTATACATCGCCCTGCATTACTACCAATATAAGGAAAAAATTATTGCAGACTATATTTCTAATTAATTGAAAAGTTAATAATTGTATTTCTAAAACTTTTAAATTAAGCTTGAATTTATCTTTTAAGAGTACTAAGGTCACTTATTTAATACATCTTTTACCCGATTTTAATTTTCGGCGTTCACGTTAAGCAATAAGAATTATTACTAAAAAAATTTAAATTTTGTAAATGTTTTCAAAATTTGAATTTTGAAAGATAAGTGGATTAGTTATTCTCTTAAAATTTCCCTGTCGAATTATTCAAATAAAATTTTCATATTTTTTAGAGTACTTAACAATTGTTTCTAGAACAATTCAAATTTTACAAAATTATAAATTTAAAGAATTCTTCAACACCTTAAAACTAAATAATACTACATTTTATATGCATTACATTTTTAGAGATTTATCACTTTCAGAAATCAGAATTTTTTTTTATCTAGAGCAATTTTCAGATTTGCCTTGACACAATTGGGGATTGTTACAATAAGTAGGCTTTTAACATTTATATGGCATAATATATTCACATCAGAAAGGCAATCAGCAATTTTTTCTGTGGGAATATTTTAAAATTTTGATACATGCTTTTTTCTTCATGCTTAGCTCACTTACAGGCCGAAAATAATGTTTTAAAATTTTCATCCAATCAATGCAAATCAAATTAATCAATAAATTTTCTTTTTGAGACAAAAATATCAAAATTATTTATTAATTATTTTACTATAGCTTGGTTGGTTGAACACAGTAACTCAAACTGAAAAAGTGATGAGATACAACTAATTCTTCCGGATAATTTGCTCAAAATCGAAATATATCAAAGCTCTGGGATAAAAATTTACATAAAGATTGAGGGACAACAGCCATGAATTGTAATATCGGAATATTATGTCCATAAATTTTGAATTTTTGTTCCATAATCTGGTTTTATAAGTTGTAAAATAGTTATTAGTGTTGTACAATGCCAAGTTTCTTTGACAAATTATCACTTTTGGGCGAAGTTGTGTAACATCATTATTAATAAAAACGTTTATCTGTGTTGATTCATATCCTAGACGTTATTTCCCAATAGTCTGTAACAATTGCGTCATTAAAAATTTACTATTGAATTACTTGATTACATTTAGTGTAGATAAAGTATTTCTAGCATTGTACTTTTATGACAAAATAGGATTCATTTGAGTACTCTTTTATGTATCTCTTTAAATATATATATTATATACGCTTTGAATAAGTACGGATAATTTTTTCAACAGATGGTAAATAGACGAGGAAAAATGTATCAAAATAAAAATCTTTTTTTAGTTAGAATATATTCAGCAGTTTATAAAAAGTTTTTAAAAAAAGTTCGAGATAAATTAAGTACGAAGCAAATCTAGAATGCATTAACGGGAAAATTTCTTTAATTATATTTACAGTTGAATCGATAAAAAATATTTCAAACGAGCTTTGTTTTCCTTTGGAAAATCTTTCTCATATAAGATTTGGGGGAAAATTATTTCACACATTTTTGAATATATTTTAATCAAAGGCAAATTTTGTCACAGGTAATTTTTTTCCTGCATATTCATCTAGTAGTTCCTGTCTGATTGGAAAATTTTGCTGCAAATATGCTTTCATTTCAATAATGGGGTTTGGCCTAAGTAGCCTAGTTAACCTAGTCATGAATTCGTGGCCTGTGTTCTCGAGTAGCAAATTCGAGTCCGTACGCCTTTGTTAAAACCCCAGTTCATCGACCCTTGGCGATGATTGTTCACGCCAGAAAATTGTTGTAACCCTCCCCCCCCCTCCCTTGTTTTTGTAAGAAATGTGTTTTGTTTACCAGATGTACCCCTTGAAGCGAGTGGCTGGCGCTATAACCAGCTCTGAACCAATCTAACAATTGGTAATTGATAGATTATTAAAGTTGTTTTGCTGTTATTAACTTTAATTGAGTGATTATTTGAAATGAAATTATTGACTAAAGAAAACGAACCTGCAAAATACCGAAAAGTAGCCTTACAACATCCTTAAAGTAGGCTGATCTATGTTAAATTTTGTCGGGGCTTTAAATCCTTACGTTGGTGTGATGTGGCTGTTAGGAGAGTGAATTACCAACTTCGATGAATTACAAGGTCCCTTGCATTGTTTTGGAGTTCAAAGATAGTAAATACTCACTCAATGATGGAATAATACCTTTTAATACTTGACACCTGCTTCTGATTTAAAAAAAAGGTACAAAAAATCTAATAATAATATCTTTTTACAGATGATAGATATTGATGTTGTATACAAATAAATTAAATTAAATTAAAAATCTCAAAAATTATATACATCTACTAAGAAAGGAAAACTAATAGCATACATAAGGGTCTCCAAACCATTGAACTTATTGAGACTTCAAAGATTATCAGTTATTTTAGGCCTATCCTTTCTCTATTTGATTTCTTCAAAAAAGGCCATGTTGCCGGTCAAAATAATTATTGGACTGTAAATTTTAGCAAGTTTTAATAAGCGAAACGGATTCCAACCATATGGGATCGCTATACTTTTCGAACTGAATACAAAAGATTGCAACAGTTAGCTCGGAGCAAAATTTATACAAAGAAATTCTAGCCAACTGGCGCCAACATGCCATAACCTTTTAGAAGGCTGAAAACATTTTTGAAGTGTTTAGATTTCAACCTTTTTTGGTTATAAAGCCCTGGAAAACATAGAAAATTATAAATTTTTAGATCGATATTTTTTTGCTTATTAGCTTATCAGCACAGCAGGAGTAGAGTTGAGTCCAGTTAAAGTTTTACAATATATTGAAAGACAATGCGATGCACGTTAAATCTGTCAAGAGCTCAAACGTCCTCTCGTTGGTGTGGTGTGGTAGTTAGGAGAGGGGTTGCCAGATCAGGTGTCATCCTCGTCACTTGACCATGATTCAAAATTACGAGGTCCGTCGCCAAAAGCCCTCGTGTAGCTGAACAGTAAGACTTTAATATTCACTCACTCACTAGGAAGACAACAAGTATAAAAATAAAAAATAACGTATGTACTTAAAGATAATTTTAAAACTTTTCCCTGAGTTGAAAAATTGTTCAATCCTTATCAGATAATATCGCCAATGTTCCTGTTGGCGACAACTTGGAGAAACTATCACTAACCCATGGTCCCTATAACCAATATTCTCTGTAATTCGATTAAATAAAAGGTAATTACGGGAATAGATAATGTGACTGAGAAATATAAAAAAATCTACATTTTTAAAAAATGTAAAAAAAGTTTGTTTTTTTTTTAAGCTGTTTTTAAGGAAGAGCGTTTCTTTTCAAGAAATGGTGCATCTTTGCGATTTTACAGTATTAAACATACATCTTCGTTTATCCTCTTCTCTATAATTTTTCTGATTGCTCATCTAATTGACCAAAATTATGCCAAAGTTTATTTGAAAAACAAATACTCAGTTGAAATTTCGAGATATTATGATGTTTTTAATAAGGAATGTAACTTTCTCTTAAACATTTTTGACAAGTTAAAGTGCTATTACACATTTTCTATTGTTCTAACCCAATTATACAATTACTTTTTCAAATGAAAAATGTCTAGATATTTTAAGATTGATTAGAATTAAGGAGTTCTTATTAGGGAATAGAATAGCAGTATTTGTGTAATAATGACTTTAAAAGAGCTTGGTAATAATTTCTGAAGTAATCTCAAGAGCTTGAAAGATTGCATTATGGTATTTAAAAAAGTATAAAGATAATGTTACATGAAAAGTTTCAACAAATTCAATGAAATGAATTCATTCCAGAAAACTAGCAACATTTCTGAAAAACATTCTAGAACGTATATATAAACTGAATGAAAAATAAATTGATATTGGTTCAGATATTTAGAACTCAATAAGTACATTTTAATCAACTCAAAAACTAAATTACCACCAGAAAATTCCTAAAATCCCGAAAATGTCATCAAAGTTAAAGAAAATGACGGGAAATGAACGAAAATGTCTTCACAAATATGCATTCTTTAACTATCGGAGCTTTAATAAAAAAAAATGTTCATTTGCTGTGTCTACGATTTACACACACACACACTATAACAAAAAAACGACGCACAGAGAACAAGTTGTCCAATAGAAACAAAATTGGTAGGTGGAAAGATTATGTAAAGAATATAAAATAGCTAAAATTTCAGAAAAATTTAATGATTTATTTTAAAGTTACAAACACAAAGTAACGAACTCAATAAAGTGTTCACCCACCTCTAGCCTGTATGCAAGCTGTTACACAACGTGAGATAGAGTGGCACCCTGATAGTCTCCTGCGATATTTCTTTCCAAATTTGCTCCAAATGTCGAACCAGGTTATCAACATTCCCTGGTAGATGAAATCGTCTTCCCATCATATCCCAGACATGCTCAAATGGAGTGAGATCTGGCTGGTCAAGGAAGGGTTTTACAAGCTGTAAAATAGTTCATAGTAGCACGTGCCGGATGTGGTCCGGCATTACCTTGTTGAAAAATAAGGCCAGGGTACTGCAAAAGGAATGGTAGCAAAACAGTTCTCAGAATGTCATCGACGTACTGTTATGCCGTACTGTTATGCTGTCTAAAGACGACCAAAGAGGTCCTGCAGTCAAAAAATGGGTACCCCCAGACCATAACTCTTGGTTGGTGGTCTACGTGGCGTACAATAGCGAAAGTAGGATCGGCATGCTGCTCTGGGCGTCTCCAGACATTTCTTCGATGATCTTCCAACAGTTGAAGCGGATTCTCGTAAACACTGTACGTCCAACGTATAGAATTATTTCAACCTCTCTCTGATTGAACCAACCACCATTGTTTGGCTCGACAGTGTGCAGGTGTGAGTGGCAGGTAGAATAGCGGAAGGTACGAGAATGAATTTCGCTCCATCAGCCGTCTGTGAATGGTCATGGTGGACACTCGTGTGTGGGTCGCACGTCTGATGGTTGATAAGGCTGAATCAGGCGCTGTGACAGCTGATCTGACAATCAATCTGTCCTCCCGATCTGCTGTAGCCCTGGGTCGACCACTACCATAAGAACGCTGAAATCTTCCATTGTCCACCCGTTCTTGCCATCATCTTTTACAGCCATTATCATCGACCCATATGACGAGCGATTCTCTAATTTGCCCAACCTGTCTCTTTCAGTTTAATGATGCGACCTCTTTCAAACTCTAATAGTTGCTCGTAATGATCTCGAATTCTGCTGCGAGGCATTTTTTCAGTCGTTGAAAGATATCCTAAATCGTGATGCAACAGAAATTTTAACCATTAGATCGAGAATCCCTTATGACACCTGCTGAGTGCGGTGTCTTAATGTATGTCTGAATTTTGTATATAATGTATTTTCTTGCTTATTTTAAGAAAATAACAGTGTGTTTTTCCTAATATGTTGTTTTATGCCTGATTGGTGCCCTGCTTTATGTGAAAGAAGCCGATCTTTCTCAGTATGAATTGTATTATCTTTCATTCCAGTAAAGTAAAGAAATACAGAGGAATGTTTGATAGCATTGTTTAATCCTACAGAGTTAGCTTCAAAGAGTAAAAGTTGGTTAATGTTTAAAGGAGGTTATTTATCCACGAACTATACTGTCTTGTTATACTAGTACGTACTATTAAGCTTTAACTTTGATTGATAGAAATTTAGTACATTATTATGTGTGTGTATGTGCAGAAATATATATATCTGTAGTTTCAAGTCAGCATCGAGAACTTTTCATTTAAACCAGTTCATTCAGCGAGCAGTTGACACATCTTTCGCTTAGAGAAAATGAACACCAAGTGACCCAATTGGATTTCGAAAACACTAATTGAGCTATGTTCTTATTTCCAGAACTGCTAAATAGCACTTTTTAGCTTACATTTTCGATTTTAAAGAAGAGCGCAGAAGCATACATATACTAAGACCATAAAATTTATTGATCTAGGATCGGAATTGTTATGTTTAGAATATCTTTTCTGGGGAATAATTAAGTACTTAATTTAAGACTCGAATATGTTATGGGAAATAAAAGCTAAATGGTAAATAGGAGATTTTGTTGTTTTAGATAAAATGTAATTATCCTTACACACATGCATATGTGGGGTTGTGGCATGGAGTTCTGGGGTATTTTATTTATGACTCTGGTTTTTACTAAAACCAACGTTTAATGGTGGACATTTGATTCAGGACTATACACTAATGGACGAACACATAGAAAAATAATGAATAACATTTAAATAAAGACTTCTTGCCCTTAACGACAATTTTTCAGTCTTGTATTCACAGCACTGTTATCACACAACAGTTCACAATGGTAACACTGTTCTTACATAGTTCACGATGTTTATGAAATTCAGGTAATGGATGAGTGGCCTACTCGTCACTTCCCTTCTAGCATTGGTCAGCTGGTCCCTTCACGGCCTGTTCACGGTTGCTCTCCTTTCCAGCAGCGTTGGATCTCAGACCGCATCCAGTCCTCCCGTGCTCGCTAATTCTTTCTCTCCTCCTGTTTTCTCGCTGGTGGCTCGCGTCACCAGCGCCCTCTAGAGAGTGATCTCTGTGGAAAATCCCACATATATTCGTATAACATAGTCTAACACATATTAGAATCAAAGAGTGAAAGAGAGAAAAGGTTCTGGAACAATAGTATGTATTCCTTTCTATGTATTTGTAATGCTTGCATTAAATAATATCAGGTAAACAAATAGATTTTTTTTTGAGAAAAGAATTTCTTTAATGAAAATTTATTTTGCAAGAAAAGTAAGCTGTTTGTTTTTATAAAGATATTCGTTTACTTTGATATTGAGAACTCTTTTCAAAGTTACTTCCTCTGAATGTTATCATCGATTTAACTTATTTCTTTTCTTGTAATCTCTTGTAATCAGTTGAGTTTTTTGCTTTCTTTTTCTCGTAATCTCATAAGCTTCTTAATTCTTATCTGCACAGCTAAATTAGATCTCACTATGTTACACTACGAATGTTACCTGTAAAAAGGTCATATGAGAAGCATCAAAAGAAACTATTTTCTTAAGTTTAATAATTAAGTATTTATAAAGTATATATACATTTTAAAATTTGCATTCGTTAAAGTTTCTGTATAAATATAAGTTCCGTTAAAAGTATTTTTTCATTTACTTAATATAACTTGTGACGGATCTATACGCGTCCTTCCATTAACCTCTGGGGAATTCTTTTGGGCCAGCATTTTTCAACCAACCTTCTCCGAAAGGCAGAAAGCGTGATATGTAAATTAAGTTTAATATATATATTCTTTATTCACGAGTTTGAGAGTTAGTGAGTTATGAATAGATTGGGAGTGAAGTAAATCGACTGTGAAATGTATACGTAAACAGTGTAGGTAGCCAGAAGTTGGAATATTTAGAAAGTGATTAGTTTAACTACTGGAGAGGTGTTAAAGTCAACGTGTAAAAAATAGAAGACTGCAAGAGTTCAGGTACTGTGATCTTAAATCAAGTCGATGTTTATAAACTAATAGTGCGGTCATTAAATACGTAAGCTCTGTATAAAGTTATCTTAAAGATAAAGCTGCATGATTGAATATATTCTCCCCAACGTAGTCTCGTCTCACTCCCATTCTATTACTGATTAAATTTATCTTGTTTAAGTGTTGTTTGTGTCTGAGTTGAATATAGTGATAAATAAAATAACTGAAGTTCATCATGTCATCTGATCATTTAGTTCCTCCCACACCTCTAGCTGGGTCACAAGGAAAAAGGGACGTAAATTCTTTATAAACTTACATGGGAATTTTGTTGAATTACTTATTTTTATTACTTATTTAAGAATAGTTTTTTTAAGTTACTCTAGTATTTTTTAAAATATTGCTTCTATGGAAGACAATGAGAATATTCTAAATCGGTGTTCTCCAACATTTGCATCTCTTATTCATTTTGAAGACACTTGTCCTTCTTACTGGATAGAAAATATTGCTTAAACATTTGGAAAAATAATTAAAAGAATAAATTGTATTTGTGTAAAGCTGATCGCTTAAGACAATGAGAATATCTAAATCGGTGTTCTCTAACCTTTGCATCTCTTAGTCCTTTTGAAGACACTTGTCCTTTTTACTGGATAGAAAACATTGCTTAAACAGGAATTGGAAAAATATGTTAGGAAAATAATCAGTTTGTTGTGTTCTTTAAATCTCAAGAAAGATTATCAGAGTAGTGTTATAAACAACAAACCAGGACACATACACTAATCAGTGAGATAGCTAGGTGTCCAAAGGCCCTGGTGCTAAAAAAAACGAGGGCCTTATCTTGGTTGGATTTTATCAAGTAAAGATGTAAAAATATATGAATATTTTAAATATGTAAAGCTACAGCTTTTGCTTACCATCTTCTCTTTCTTGGCATTATTTGCGTTTAAACGTTTTTTTTTTTTTTACTATCCTTAATTTCTGTTTTATAATTTATGCAATACATTTCATATGCGCTATCTAACTAGCTTTTTATGAATCATACTGTTACAAAAAACATAACGTAACTAGGAACGAATTGCCCCTTTTTTAAGATGTAATAATAAGTATGGTAAGATTTTTCATGGAACTTTCGAGTAACAGTTTATATAAGAATGAAAAGAAGTTGAAAATAATATAAACTTTTAAGTAAGTAAAATTCGCAAAACTAAACAAACAAGGGAAAGAATCTAGGATAATTCCCTACAAGTTCGAAACTATTTTAAACTGAATTACCATGATTATAGTTGTGTTGCAATTTCTTATATTTATATCTTAAAGTAGGGAGAAATTATCGCAAATTCTGCTTGATTGGTGATCAGGGTCCGAGAGGGCCCCTCCTTCAGAATTAGAGGGCCCCGGTGCACGACACCGCCTAGCCCATTGGTAGTTACGCCCCTGACACTAATGTTAAACTTTATTTTCTCTCCTCTGTGCTTTAAGACATATAAATGAGATTCAGCGGGAAACATCTGATATTGGGAAAGCCTACCATCAGATATCAGCACCTTACGATCTTCATTTCTCCTATAATAGCAACCACGATATTGATGTAGTTGAAATAGCCTGATGGACAGAGTCACCAGCTCTTGGCCTGCATTTCATGAGCATGTTCCAACTTTTGTGCCACTGAAGTCTCATCGTATAGAGGGGCTGATGCACGTGAAGTCTGTGAAAGATTAAAGTCCTCTCATTTGTGTGGTGGGGAAGTTCGCAGAGGAGGTGAAAGTTTAAATGTCGCCCGTGTCACTCGACCATGATTCAAAACTACGACGCTCATCGTCAAAAGCCGTCATATAGCTTTTATAGTGTGATATTAACAAACAATCACTCACTCACCTCGATAATAAGTGACACTCGTGGTATGCATGCTGCGATTATTACTTTCTTTCAGGTATCACCTAAACTGACGGAACTAAAAATACGGCGTGTCGAAGATGAGAAATAACAATTTCAGTTCAAGTGGCAGGAAAGTAACTTTTTGTTGGACACAATGGCAAATTTCAGTATGTTATCTTTTCTCAAATCTTGAATAATTTCTGAGGAATATGGTATAAGTTAGATGCTACATCAGTATACGCTGCACATCACTACACCAGCTAACATACATAAAAATACGACCTATAACGAGTAAGTGTCAGGAGTTGTGGGCTTAATGATTTGATGCTGATCCTAACTAGACATGAAGGAAATTCGTTTTCGGTACCTTCCGTTTCGTAAGAACATGACTTGCCTCTAGACCAAAATGATCCCTTAAGTCCGTAAGCAGTTAGTGGTTCATATGGATACCACCGCCACAAACAGAAGAATATGTTTCAGCAACAATCAAATACTGCAGATTGGAAAGCATCTTACGGCGTATGTTTAGAGGCAAGCGTAAAGTAAAAAAAGTCTCATAAACATGGTTAACTCATTAAATGAGGTGCTGTAAAATTGGCATCTTCATTTGGAGAAAAAAGCATGGCTAAAAATTTGTAAACAGTACGCTTTTCTCATCAGACAGTTAGTAGAAAAATTGGGGATATGTGGGTAGAAGAAATTCAAGAACTCTCTCATGGAAATTTTAGAATACTGTAGATATAGTTGACATCCTCCAGCATTTTGTCTTTGTTACAACAAGCAATGAAGATCTCTTGGAATTAAAATATTGGACATATTCAGCACATTGGATAATGTAATTTCTAAATATGGAGGTTTGGGAAAGTGCTCTGGTTTTGCAACAGATGGAGTTAAAAAACGATTGATCATAGATCTGGGTTAGTAGCCCTTTGTAAGGGAAAAAGGCATTTATTATTTGTTATCAAATTGCAAGAAGCTTTTTGTGGAAAAACTGTAAGGCTCAGTGAAGCAATGAAAACTCTTAAACACATGGCAAATTTAATAAGGAGAGGCAATAAAACCCATAAGCACAAAGTATTTGTCACATTCCTGTAAAATTGTTAGGCTGAGTACTGTGACATTTCATATTATTGTGAAGTGCCCTGTTTGAGTGCTGAAAATTACCTGCAAATGTTTTGGGGGTTGATAAATCAAATTTTTGTTTTTCTCAGAAATGAAAAAATTGGGCATGAGTATCAAGAAAACTGGAACAGATCCAGCTTTTGGTCATCTTGCATAGAAAAGTAAAACATCTCCAAAATCTATGCAACACATTAAAGGCTTCCTCAAAAACTTGATGTAAGTCAAGTTGAGCTAATGATTAATAAAACAACACACCCCATCTTGTCAGCAATTGAAACCAAAAAAAGAAAATGACACAAAATTTAGCGTGTTTTATGAAACAATTCATATCAAGAAAGAGTTCCAGGTCAAACTCTAAGATTTTTTTTTGACTTCTTTGATTTAAACTTCCTTTATAACCTCATAAAAATTGAAGTAAATGAGGTGTCTTTTGATCTTCAAATGGAAATTTATAATTTTCAGGGAGACTAGTTCCATTGAATGAAAAAGTGCGTTGTTCCAGAAAATTTCTTGACTGTTTCCTGTAGAATGCTTATAGGAAACTACTATTCCTATAGAATGTTTCCCCAAACTGCTAAAATTCGATATGTTGCCGTTGTGTCGAAGTACATACGGTGCGAAAGTTATTTTTCTGCTTTAAAACAAATTAAACATAAATTAAAAAATGAGGAAGTGTATTGAATATACTTCACTGGAATCAAGACTTAGACTTTGCCTTATTGAACTTACTTTGGACATCAATTAACTTGCATCAGGAAAGTAGTGACAATTATCACATTGATTTTTAAACTGTAAAATAAAGTTGTGGCAACACTGCGGTTGCAAATCGTCTTGAGACACGTCATCTCATAGCACTATAAATCTTCCTCCAAAGAAAATCAAGCAGCTTGGCAGTTCTAGTTCTAATGCGCACGTTGTTGTATCCTTGTTCGTCAAGCCGTCTTGTTATATATTAACCAATTCTTAATGCTCTTTAAAATTAACCATTTTAATAAAAATTAAGTTTGTTCTTAAAATGGAATTTGGTCATTACTGGAATTAGAATTCATTAACGGTGAAAAGTAATATTTGTGAGTCGCTTTATTTTTAATCTTATTGGTTAAAGTTAAGACTACATTACTATACGATAATGAAGTTGAAATATACAGTCGGAGACCTCTATATAACGAAGTCGCCAGATCCCGAAAAAAGGTTCGTTATACAGAAAATACGTTATATCTTTCAATATACTTTATAAACCACGTGTAAAACAAACTTTAAATTCCTATAACCACTATATATATATATATAATTATTCACACCTTTTTGTAAATTAATATTTATTTATTTTCCATCAAAAAAGAAAGGAAGAAAAAACTGCAAGGAAACGAGAAAAAAGAATATCGAGGAACACACTGTATTTTCAACATTTAGAAAACAATTTTATATTACAATTAATGAATTTTAAGGACATTTTCTAATTTAAAGCATACAAGTAATTTTAAGCAAACATTATTTTCTGAGTAGAAATTGATGTTTGAGAATAGTTCAAGGGCACGAGGACACGAGATAGCTCAACTAAGGGTGAAAAGTGATATAGAAGACTTTTCTAGTGAACTGGACAACGGGGGTTAAAGGTTGCACATATGAAACCACCAAAATATATTGCTCTCTGCGAGTTAGACACCTAGGTGCAAGATTTATGACCAGTTCAAGATTTATGACCACGATAAAATGTGTTAAAAGATAGAATAACTTGAAATTTTCTGAAATGCTTTAAAAAAAAGGAGAGAAAAAAGGAATCACAAGAGAAAAGTTCATTATATAGAAAATGCACTTCGTTATTGGGAGGTTATTTTACGAAGAAAATCGTGAAATGTTCTTGGTTGCAGGAAAAAAGTTCACTATAGAAAAATTCGTAATATAGGGGTTCGTAATCTGAAGGTTGGACTGTAACATTTATTCCTGCGCTGTTCTCTATGCAAAAAGGTACTAACGAATCAGGATATATTTTTTGTTAACGTTTGGTTAATTCAGTAGACTTTCCAAGCATCTTTCTTGGTTATTTTATAGTTTTTAAACTATAATTGTCTAAGTTCTGTGGCAGACTAGAGTTTAATTAAAGGTTAATGTTCGACCTAAATCACCTCTAATTCTTAGGCAGGGGCAGCATACAGAAAATGAGAATTTCATTATAACTTTTTCGTTTAATCTTGATTCAGCGACACAGCTGATCTTTCTTTTCTTCACGAAACAACCCCCTGGTGTCTCTCTTACTTAAATGAATATTGGACTCGTGATCCCTAGAGACCCGGATGATCTGCCTTTTCCCAAAGAATGTACTGCCTTTAGTAAACATAGCTGACACACACCTCCAGAGAATTCAAGTCATTCTTTTTTTTTTCTTTTCTTTGAACTATATTTCTTCGAGAAATCACTGTTTTCATCTCTATTTTTCTTTAAACTTTTTCTCGTTTCGTTTTAGTAGACAGTTTTGGAAAAATGCAATTTTTGGAATATTTCTTTCTATTTGTATTACCTTTGAGTTACTCTTTTGTTCTTATATATAACTTCACACATTTTATTCGTCTCTAAAAATGCACCCTTCTATTTGATAATGTTAAAAAAAATTCTTTGACCTTGCGTCAACGAATTCAAAAATTTTCGTTTTGTATAATATGTTATGTAGAGAACAAAATAGAATTTTCTCATGAATCTCAATTGCCAGAGTTCGGCAACCTTTTAGTTATGGCGAGCCAAGCCAATCTACCAATATGAATCAGCGTGTCACACAGTAGGACATTTTGGAAACAATACGATTCCCACGATGATGCACAAAGAGATAGAAAATAGAGGTCAATAATATAATTTACAGATTTATTATACATTGATTTTGCATCACTTAAAGATATTTTTTAACATAAAAATAAGCGGAAAAATATATCTATATATTTCTTCAGCAAAAATAAAAGAAATTGAAATTGCATGTATGTTTTTCAAACATATTATTTGAGCATGCGCAGCGGGTGTCACCTGACGGTGATTAAGTGTATTAAGAAAAACGAGATTTGAGTTTTTCAGTGTGTGTGTGGGGGAGACCAAACGAGCGAGATCGAGAATTACGGTGCCCATCGCAGTGTTCCGACATACGCCCTCATCAACAGAGAGAGAAAATAAAAAATGTTTGTCAACAACCTCGTCTGATTTCCTGAGAGAAACATATAGGGACCACTCCCCAACACATACCGGGTGGCCATAATTAAACGACCCTACTTCAAAATTGTCTACAGACGAAACTATTGTTCAGAAAGTTGTAAAATTCTGTGTACGACGCAAAGAAGGGATGGGAATTTGTTTGAGCGAATAAAAAAAAATTAGTTCAAAATTTTGCCACTAGAGGGCGCTTTTGAATGAAGGCCCCATTTATTACCGGTTTTCTATTTGTATGTTATCGCTTTTTTATCCACAGGACACTGTAACACAGTAACTGATACTCATTAAAAATCACAATATCTAAAATGAACTGCAAACTTTAATTAAACTTCTTCGGTGACTAATTTTCGAAGGATTTACACGAAGGAAGACGAAAATATGCAAATTTTTTCGACGTCACACAGCAACTGTTATAAAAGCAATAAACTTTCACGGGAGATTAATTTATTTTCAGTGTGTTCGGTATTGCTAATCAGAATGCCTTTACGTTTACTAGATCGGACGTTGTTAGTAAAGTTATTCTATCAAAACGATAATTCCGCAATAGTTGCTCTACGGAAATTTCGGACTTTAAAGGGGATGCGAAAAGGTCCATTGACTGCTAAAAATCTTCGATTAATGGTAACCAAATTTGAAGAAACTGGATCGTTGAATGTTCGTTCCGGAAGAGGAAGAAAACCTGTTTCTGCGGAAGCAATAGAGAAAGTTGCACTCCAGGTGGAAGAGGACAAAGAATTCAACGTGCAGGCTAGTACAAGTGTTCGCCGTGTGACAGAAGCTTTGGATCTGCCTCGTTCAACTGTCCAAAAGATCATGCGAAACATCCTCCGTTACTATCCATATAAGCTTCAACTTGTGCAGGAATTGCTTCCACAGGATTTCGAGACTCGATATCTGTTCTCACTGCAGTTTCTTGCTCGTTTGGAAGTTGATTCAGAATGGCCTTGAAATATCCTCTGGACCGACGAAGCACACTTTCATTTGGACGGTTCGGTGAATACTCACAACTGCCGAATTTGGGAAACAGACAATCCGCATTCCACCTTACAAGTTCCGCTACACTCACCAAAAGTAACGTTGTGGTGTGGGTTTTCCGCGTCTTTTATTCTTGGCCCGTATTTTTTCGAGAAATTAGGTGCTGGAAATCCAGTAACATGTTCTATTACTGGACAGCGATATGCATCGTTATTACGGAATAAAATTATTCCGGATCTACAAGCACGTCAGTGCCTTTCACGCATAATTTTTATGCAAGATGGAGCTCCTCCACACATTACACGTTGTATGAAGGACGTTCTCAAACATCACTTCACAGAAGAACGTGTGATCAGCCGCCAAATTCGTCATCTGCGGCCTCCCCGATCGCCTGACCTCAATCCATGCGATTTTTGGCTTTGGGCCATTTAAAACAGCTGGTAAGTTGTGATCAACCAAGAACTTTACCTAATCTCAAAGACAGTATTTCATGACATGTTCTTAACATTTCCCAGAACACACTGCGGTCAACGGTAGAACATGCTATCTTACGATTTCAAATAGTAGCTGAAAATGATGGTCATCATGTTGAGCATTTATTGTTGTAACAAAATTTGTAAACTGTTATAAATGTATGCTAAATATGATCTCCATTAAAAACGCCCTCTAGTGGCGAAATTTTGAACTAATTTTTTATACCCTCAAACAAATTCCCATCCCTTCTTTATGTCATACGCAGAATTTTACAACTTTCTGAACAATAGTTTCGTCTGTACACAATTTTGAAGTAGGGTCGTTTAATTATGGACACCCGGTATTCATTAAAATAAAAAAGACAACATAAAATATAAGTATTTCCCTTTATTATAGTTAAATAAAAAGATAAATAAAAAAATTTTATGCGAACTTAGTGTTTCACCGCTCTACACATACAAGCATACCTTTCAATATCACAAAATCAGGGTTATAATTTGTGACTTTCAATTTGACACGATTCTGAGCATTCAATTGTTAAGCAATTTCATTGTGGACAATTTTTCCTATGAGAAAAGATTTTTATCGAGATATGTAGAACCAAAAGAGGAAAGCAGAGTACACGCGCAACTTTCTCTCTTCTAACAATTATATTTCTACAGCAATGGCATTCCATAATTTACAAAATAGCTGTAAATTTATCTTAAGAGTTATATTTCAGATTTTGTGTGTGTGTGTGTGTGTGTGTGTGTGTGTGTGTGTGTGTGTGTGTGTGTGTGTGTGTGTGTGTGTGTGTGTGTGTGTGTGTGTGTGTGTGTGTGTGTGTGTGTGTGTGTGTGTGGTGTGTGTGTGGGTGTGTGTGTGTGTGTGGTGTGTGTGTGTGTGTGTGTGTGTGTGTGTGTTGACCTTTCCAAAAGTTAAGGTAGAAACGGTGTTTTTGCGCGTCTAATTTTGCAAATGAATGAATGTAAATAACAAATTTGGATAAAATCCGCATTAAGCATTTATTTTTTATAGAAATTTACATGTTTAATAAAAATTAGTTACAACAAAAAAAGCACTCTTGGCGAAAATTCTATTCTTAGAGAAAACAGTACATCCCACTTTATGTGTTAAAATGTCATAGAAAAATTATTCAAAGGAATTCTGAGGATTGTGTCGATCACTAACGTAGATTCATTGGCGGCATCGGTTTTGCATGCTGTCAATTAAGTTGTCGGACACCGAAATGGGAAGCAAAGACCAGTCACTGAGTAAACTTGTTCCAGCTCATGCCCCGACCTTGGAGAAGGACTTAAAGTAGCAATCTCTGTCTGCCAAGATAGTCTTAAAGATTTTCTATCGAATTCAGAACTGGAGATTGAGCTAGTCATTCCATTCGTTCCAACCCTCATATACTCCTCAACAACCTCAGTTCTGTGAGGTTCCAATGAAATCGTTACCAATAGCATCAACATATGGGTGAACACATGACGGTCAATGGAACACATCCAAGTCAATGTGAGCAATGAGTGATATCCCTACCCAAACCATGATTCCACCACCTCTATAATTGTGTCTTTCAGCAGTGTTGTGTGGATTGATTTTATCTGGTGCGTTGTTCTCTCCAGATCAGTATAAACGCTCTGAATGAATGTGTGAATTTGGCGCTCTAGTGTGAATTTGGCCTCGCCTATGACGAATAGAGAAGCCCATTGCTCTCTGGTCCCGCTTATTGTGTTGTCTTGCCCACAAAAATTGGGCCCTTCTTTGACTCTCTTTGAGGGTAACACACACAACTGGTCGTCCTGCACAGAGATCTGCATTGTGAAGACGTCTTCGCACCGCAGTACCCTAGATTCTCCTCCCTGAGGCTAAAAAGTGGTCTTTAACGAGCAAAGGTACAATAATGGTGCTGCTTCTATTTCTGGCCGAAAGAGATAGAAAACTGTTTTCTGCAGGTGCTGTAGCTCGCGGTTGACCTGGAACATGTCTTTTGGACACAGAATATTTGGATTGATTTTAAACCCACAGTCGTTGGACCGCACATCGAGACATCTAGCAGATTCAACGTGAGACAATGTCTCAATTTCCATCCATTCAACTGCCCCCAACCCTAATGGACTGGGCAAACGACTTTTCCTATACATTGCTAGATTGTACCGACTATTGTCAACGAAACTGACAGCAATAACAAAATTTACTCACAAAATTAGAAATCCTTGAGATTTGCATATTTTCTCACCATACCTAATCACCACTATAAAATAAAAGTGGTATCTATCGGATTAGCATAAGTTTTTTTTAAACGTCATTATTATTATTCTTATAAAGTATAAATTTTATTGTTAATGCCATCTTCTTATAGTGAGCTTCGGAAAACATGTAGTACCTTAACTTTTGAAAGCCAGTGCATATAAGAAGCAAAATATAGTGCGTATCTTATACAAGAAAACTTTAAAGCTATCCTATAGAATGGAAGAACAAGTTTTCATTCCTGTTATTTAAAGTCAAGATAAGAATGCTTGAAAACTAAATGGTGGTACATGAAACTAAAGGTAGACTTGAAGTTAGGAATACACTTCCAGTGTAAATGGCTGTTTAAGAGAGATCACTAGAAAGAAAAAAAAACTCCTTATATTTTTAGACTATAGTGTGTTGTTTATTTTTAAAATTTTTTCTTATAACTTTATTCTTGTGATTTTCTTTCTTCCATCAAATCACATTCATTTCCCTGAGTTAATGGAAATATATTACTAACTGAAGAGAACTCATCATCTAACTCTTATGCTTTAAATTCTTCTCTAAAGAAATCTAGCAGGAGAGAATATTGGATTATTGAGTGAACTCTTTGTGTTGTTTGTTGATAATACGATAAATCTGGATTTAAGCTTAGATATCTATTTAATGGCATTGAAACTTGTATCTTTCAATTATACTTAAAAATCTTTTTTATTTTTTACAAATAGGGGAAATCTTTTATTATTCTTTTTAATCTCAGAAATATAAAGAGATTTTGATGAAACAAAAGAGAGATTAAGTTTTCAATCGTCTTTGTAAAATTTTAAATGAGATCCCTGGTCAATTACTTAGAATAAACTCCAGAGAAATTCTACAATATATTATTTTTTATTGCTGCACGTGTGCATTAAAAAAGATTCTAACTACTAAAAATATAAGAATTTGTTTCAAAAACTAAACAAAAAACTTAACTTTTTTGTTTGGGAAATTGAATAACTTTTTCATTTCTCCTTCGCAATTACAGATTATGTATTGAAGGAAAAATACGAAGTGCTCAGATTTTTGTGAAGAAGGAAGTTTCGAACATAATCCCGGATTCAATCGGATTAAAGAAGACATACGACAAATGTCTTTTGCTAAGATGATACAAAAATACATATACCTTGAGAAGGAAATGGTGTAGTTTTTTTCCAAAATAAAATACCTAAATAGAATAGTAACGTTTGTTTTTAAACAATAAAGATAGATTGAAAAGATTTGCTGTGGAGCCACATTCTGTGACATTTATCTTTTTCACTTTTCCTTACTAAAAAGAGATTCTTAATAATAATAAAAGATGATCTTAGTTTCAATATTTTATGAAAATAAATAAAAATGATTTGTTCCAATATTCTAAATTACTAAAACTAACTTTTGACTTGGATTTATCTCTCATTCACTTTTCTGAATTTTTATCGTGAATCTGACATTTTTTTCATTTTATTTTTAAACCCTACATAGTGATCTCTACAATGATAAAATTTTACAGTTTTGGAGCAAAAAGTAAGTATTAAGTAATAGTTAAGGCTCTTAAAATATTAAGTAATATATAAAAATTCAACAAGAACATATTACTTATATATATTTTATTGAAAATAACTTTTTTGATATTAATTTAATAGACTGCTTTTAGAAATGCTTCGAAAATGTTTTGCTGATTGAGGATCGAAATAATGGCTATTCTATCTAACGTTCTTTGAAAAAACTTTATAACTTTAAAGTACATTTTTAAAAAAATTGTATATTTTAGGAGCATATATGTAGGAAATAGTACTAAATTAGATTCAAATAATTAATTAAAAGGTTTTAAATTTTCAATCCATTTCGATTGTAAGAGATAGCGATGCAAATCAAATCAAATCTAGATGGGTTTTAATATCCAACTATAGAATTCGTGCGCGATGAAGTCAGGTACCATATGGTTCCTGAACCATCACTTGTACCCCAACCATGAACGAATGAGGTTCGACACTCTTTATGCGCTTTGTTTTCAAAACAAAGCAGATCCCTCTTTTGGCCTAACCATGTTTGGCATCCCCATCTCACAGATGAACCCTGCTTTCTATTCAAACTGTCGTTTAGCTTTTTTTTTTATTTTTGGTAAATAGTAAAGTGTTGTAAATAGTGCGATGCTTAATTTTCCTTGCCTGAATAAATTAACTATTTGTTAAAATGTGGTTTAAAAAGTGCCTTCTTTCGTTTAAAATTCACTTTACTCCCAGACACCGTCGCACATATATACATGCTGAAAATCATTTCAGTTTAGAAACTTCCTAAGAAAAATTACCCCGATGCATTTCAACGTTTATGTTTTCAAATCTAAATTAGTATTGTAACAAACCAATATGTGAACAGAAACCTCTAGTGGTCATTTCCAGAAACCGTGACTCGAAGGATTGCTGTCCAAACATGAACATCAGGTAGAACCTATGCCCCCATTTATTGGTGTAATACTAAATAAGGTAATTTCCGTAATTGTCCTTATTGTAAATCTAAACGTTAATGTTCTTTAATATTTGTCAAGTATTTAAATGTCATATTAAACTTTTTAATCAAATATGACTGGTATCTGACTGGAACTTACACTATTACTGCAATAAAGATTTTTTTCTTAAGGTGACTTGAATATGTTCGAAACCGCAAGCAAATGGATAATTTTTTTTGGAAATTTTATGTCAGTTGAATTAGAACATACATAAAGCAAAAAATGAAGGAAGAATGAAATATTTCCAAAATATTCTCTCTTTGTGAAAATGTTTTTTTTTTAGAATAATACATTGCCTACATATAGTTAAGACTTGTATACCTGGTTTTGAACTAAAAGTTCTGAAATTCATAATTAAGCGGTAGATTTATTTATATTTATTTTATCTGAGTAGAGAAATTTTAACAAAAAAAATACTCTTTATTATTTTAATTGTAACTCTGAAGATAACGTGAATTCTGGAAAAATTTTAGCTGAAAAATAGTATAGAAATCTTAGCTATATATGGGCAAAGTATTATTCTTGTGGAATCATTTTTCGTAAAAGAAGAATGTTTTGAAAATATCCTTTCTTCCTTTTTTGCCAAAAAATTGCTTTTAAATAATTTTTTTCTTGTGAAAATATTCTTAAAACAATTTTATATGTGTATTCTAATTCAACTGAAGCTAAATATCAAAAAAATTATTTATCTCTACGCTTTTCAAAATCGTGGTTTTGAAAGTAGTCAGCTAAAGAATATTGAAAAGAACGAACGAAAGAAACGATTATTTGTTTTCGGAGATGTGAGCAGTATTTAATAAATTAATGAAATACACTTTCATCTGAATCATAAATAAAATTATGATAAAGAGCTATTCAAATGACATGAGAAAAAAACAAATAGCTATTTCAATATTTTTTATTATAAATATTAAATGAAATAATGATATCTGTTTTATAAATAGATTTAAATTAATTGGGCTTTTAAATGTATTTTTTTTAACTTGAACACAAAATAAATGTGTACTATTAAAAGTTTTTTATTTCTTAATTGAATAATTACTTTTCTCTAAAAGTTTTGCTACCGTTCATTAATCATTCACAGCTTAAAAATAAAATTATTATAAACAGAATAATTAATTCCATTTCTTCAAGTATTCAGTTCACGAAGGATAATGAAAAACCTTTTTTTCCTACACTGTTTTGCTTATCTCCATACCTTTTGATTTTTTTTAAAAAAATTATTGAATATGAGGTATAACTTTTTAGCAATTTTCTTTGTAGAACTAATGAGATTCAAAGTAAAAATTGCTTAAAAACTTTCACCTCGGTAAAAAAAAGAGTAAAAAAAATTATTTTATTTCTCGATATAATCGCTTGCTTCACACGCATTTTGATAAAAAAAATATTATTCAAATAATTTTGCTTAATGTATTCAGTTAAATTTAAAAGCAAAATAGACTCATCATAATGAAGATGGAAAAGATAATAAAGGGGAAAAACATTCTATCTATACAGTACTTTGAAGCTATTCGGAACTATCAGCACAATTCGTGCTTTTTACTTGTTTCTATAATGTTATTTATACCTACATAATAGAGTGGATCGCGTAAAGAAAAAGAAAAAAATTTCGGAATTTCAAAACTTACCTATGCGGAAAAGATGTAGCCTGTTAAAATAACAAATTTTTACGTTAAGGGAAGGAAAATTAGATATTTAAACTTTCTTATGGTAAAAATTTTAAGTAATTTTTATTAAAAAAAAGAGTCATTTTAGCACTTTTTAACATTCATTGCAATGTGAGAGGACACGTACTAAATCTTTCAAGAAAAAACATCCGTTACTTCTTTAGTATTAAATTTTAAATAAAAAAACCTTTACCACAGCTAAAAGGTTGGCAACCTTTGCAACCTTTTAGCTGTGGCATGCCAAACCAATATGCAAATATAATTCAACATGCTACTCAGTAGAACATTTTTGATTCATTTCCCGCGATAAAACTTGCAGAGTTAGATAATAGAGGTCAATAATATAGATTTACAGTTTTATTAAAAAAAATTTGCATCATTCAAAGATATCTCTTAACTAAAAATAAAGCAGCATAAAAACTATTTCTTAAACAAAAGCAAAAAATTTAAAATTGTGCATGTATTATGGGTTTTTAAACATATTTATTAAAATAAGAAATAGACAATATAAGTATTTCCCTTCATTATAAAGTAAAAAGATAAATAATTTTATTGCGATCCCGTGCTTGTACCGCTCTACTTTCATATCGCAAAATCAAGGGTATAATTTGTGACTTTCAATTTGACACAATTTTCAACATTCAGTTGTGAAACAATTTCTTTGTGGACTCGAAAGAGTTTTTATTTGAGGAAAGATTTTTTTTACTTAGATATATAGAGCTAAAAACCGAAAACAGAGTACATGCAATTTTTTCTCAAGCAATTAAAATTTCGCCAACGAAGATATTCAATAATTTGTATATTTATCTTTAAAGTTATCTTTCAGATTTACCGTAATTCCTTAAATATCCATAATTCTGAAATTATTTGCCAAATAAGGTCCATAACAAATTTATCAACTTCCATCCAATCAAAAATTGATAAATTTCTAGAGTAATGCAGAGCACCACTGAGAATTGTACCATGTGCCATAGATTGCCGATCCTTGCTCAACAGAATCGAGAGCGAGAGAAAATTTCAGTTCACCATAAAGCGGAAGAGACGGAAAATGCTTGAGTAGGACTAACTTGGTGGTGCGGGTAGAGAGAGAGCTTTTTGGCTGTGAAATATGTTGCAATGTTCACTGTACTGCTCCCTTTCCAGTGTCCATTTATCAGTAATGATCGTTTTTGTTTATTTTATGTTGTAAAAAATATTCTTTTTGATTAGTCTTTCTTTTTCTATTTTATCAAAAATTCAACTCTTTTGTGTTAGTATTAAATTTAAAAAATATTTTTTTAAATTATTTTCATACATGGAGCATCCTTGCCACATAGGTAGGTTCTGTTGAAAAATCTAATTTTATTTCCTTCTTATAATTGCCATCCACCTTACTGTATGCACGCAAGTTATATAATATCATGATGAACATAAGGGAGAAGAATAATAGATCATTATAAGCAAAATACACTATTTTAAAGAATAATGTTATCTTAATTTCTAATATATGTATGTGCAAGAGACTGAATTTTATACACAAGGGTTGTTTTAAACTACAGTTCCCCAACTTTTTTGTCTCAGAGACCACTTGCCCTGTGTTCCGGTTAGTGGTATTGAATTTTGGCGAATTCATGAACTACTCAAAAGTATTCTTGAATGGTAGTATAGCGCTACTTACTTAAAAGATTTAAATCACTTACTGTTGTGAAGTGTAGAGAAGAGAATTTAAGAAAAAAACTCACGTTAATTTAAAACCTTTATTAATTAAAGTTTAGCACCTGTTGCGTAAAATAAATGAGCAAACAGCACATGTGTTAATGGGAGGGAAGGAATGTGATTATTTAATTACAAATTTTCAACATTTGGCTTCAAATTAGTTAAATTTACTCTAAATCTTCTCAGTTAGTAGTGTCTTCTTCTTTCTTTCTTCTCTTATTTTATTGTGGTTTTGGAGAGCGGCAACCAAAATTAAAAATTTTTTACTTGGGATAAGTAACAGGTATCTTTTTTCAAAGCCAAAAAGCTCTGATATCCTTTTCTAAACAGCACTTTAAGATCTCTGTTAGTGCCTATTTCGATTAGTTCCTCTTGTAATAATCTGTTTTTTAATCACCATATGGATCGATTTGTTCACAATGGTATTACCATATATATATATATAGTCAAAGAATTCCCAAACTAAGTATCAAAATTTGAATAGAGGGCATTTAAATGTTGAAACATCTCCTTCCAGGTAGTTTGTCAGTGACAAATTGAGAAATTGTGAAAATTCGTGATGTTCAAGGTTGTATTTCATTTAGGGATTGCAATATCGGACCAAAAGTTCAATACCAGTATTCGGTATTTCTTAGAGCTTTAATTTCTAATATCGGTTTTAATACCGGTATTAGAAATTTTAGAAAAAGGAAGAAAATGCAGGTTTTTTTGTTTTACTTGCCAGTTTTATTAGAGAGTGTAAATATCTCAAGAAATAATGTGTAACTAATAAATTATAAATGTATATAAAGAACCACAAAAAAGGAACATCTTATTTATTTAAATCACAGAAAAGTGCAAATATCACTATTCAGTTTGTGGTACTATTACAAACTTTTGAAATGTTCTTAATGTCTTAAAAGTTAAATTTTTTGAAAAGTGTTCTTAAAAAAACATAATGCATCAGTTGTATTGCCATTAAGCTTGGGTCATAAATTTTTACCAAATTTACCGGCTGTCAAAAACACTTTTTCGACATCTACGCTAGTTGGTGGTACTTACTGTTGGCAATGCCCCCCCCCCGGGGGCTCACCTTCTAGGGCACCTCGTGTATCACAATCCCGAGGTGCTCTAGTGATCTTTTCCTTTTCCCAAGGGGTTTACTGTCTTTGATAAACACGGGTGTCACGAACCCGGGCTACCCTAGTGATCCTTCTCTATTTTCGACCCTCTTTCTTGTCATCCAGTTTTCCCAATTCTTCTTTTCAAGCCTAGAATAATTACTTCTGGTGCATATAAACAGTGTTCCTATCTAGGGATGTGAATATTTTTAATGATTTTTAATATTTTAACAATTGATTGGCGCAGCTTAGCCGAAATCGGCTCTTGTACCATTAAACCCTACATTCACTCACTCCAAGCATTTACCTCTAAATCCCTCATCTTCAAATAAATCGATTTCTCGTTGGATGATTTTGGATGTATCTGATTTCTGTACTGTATTTTGGTTTGTTGAAATTTTTTTAGTTATCGTTAATTCTCTAATTTTTGTTTAAGAAACAGTTTCTTTTCACTATCCACATTAGTGTCATCATCATTTTCGATAATTGTACCGAATTCTTCTGAATGTGGATTGGTTTGTGGGTAAAAAAATTTAAGAAAATTTACTCTAAACTTGATAAAATTTGATTTGGTTAGTCTCTTTTCTTAACTCTAGAACATTTTTTACATTGTGCCATTATAATCTTTTCATCATATAAATAATGAAACTAAATCGAAGTATTATAAACTGACTTTTTTATGTTCTTTAAATTTATTCTTATTTATTATTATGGGTTATCACTTATGAGTATATATATATATATAATGAATCTGAAAAACACATTTTGGACCAGAAAGTATGATACAGTGTAAATAACAAACTAACCAATTTAGAAAATATCGAGATATTACGCATTTTCTTCACAACCTTGGTTTCTCTGATACGAATATCAGACTACGAATCCTGTACATGTGAAGTATCGCTCTAAGCTGTAATAGGACAGTTTTGGCTTTGGATGTTTCAAATATTGTATAACTTCTCTTGATTATACAATGCAACTTTGTATTCAGAGTCTAATTAATTTCACCCGTTAGGGAAACATTTTTGAAACAGGTGTTCATGGAAGAAGAAAGGGAGATGAGCGTGAAAAAATATGTTATTCCTCTTTCAACAAGAGCTTAGTTAGAAATAGTGTATTTAGTTCTTTTTGCCAGAGAAATAATTTATGTCTATATTTTTAAGTTAAGATTAACAATCTTTTATCCCATTATATCTGGCAATGAAAAATAAGATGATGGATTTAATGAATTGCATTAGAACTGAAGAACCAGCTAGGAAAAATAAAAATAAAAACAACGGAATTAGCGGAATAAAGACATTTAATATCTTCACCTTCTGAAATGGACGTAAAATTATTTCATTAATAATATATTTTAATCATGGTGCAATAATTAACACTATAACATAAACACAAAGAAATACAGTAGTACGTCGTTTATCCGAACGTTTATTATCCGTAGCATCAAATATCCGAAACAAAGTCCGGATACGTATTCGAAAAGTGCAATGCTCAACATTTGTTTTCTGTGAGGCCAAAAGTGACGGGAAAACCCAAGGTAAGGGATATTTGGGAAATTTCAGGTGTGTGTGATTTGGTAAACATCTGCGCGGAATATTAAGTCAGTTTGTTTCTAAGTGAGGGGGTGTATACATGCTCTTTTGTTGAGTTTTGTTGATGTAGAAACCTGGATGGCATGCGATGCAAAAGACTGTGGATTTCAAATGCTAAATGATGACGAGATTGTGACTTTCATGCAAGAAGAATCCGACCCTGTCGACGATGAAACGGATGAAGACGAGGACTACAACAACGAAAGTAGCAAGGGTCCATCAAATACTGACGCTTTTCTGAGTTAGAGGCAGCTATGAAGTGGCACTAACAACAGAGTGCTGTCCTACTCAACTACTGCTGATGATGATAATCAGAGACCTTGCAGCGAAAAAACGAAGGTGTACAATGGTACAGTGAAAAATAAGTGATTATTTTCCTCAATAAAGGTAAAATTGCGACTTTTGCACCTATTTGGCTTTTTCTTCAAGCACGTTTCCCGCATGTGATGATTTTCAATATTTGTATAGTGTCCAGTATCATATTCTGCATGGATCGCATTCGGTTTTCGGTTATCCGAACGGTGTCCTGTCCCAATTGATTCGGATAAACGACGTTCTACTGTATAATATTTTACTATGTGGGTGATCCCTGAACATATAAGAAGCAATTTTAAAAATTTCTAGTAAATACCGAAAAACCGGTATTTAAACTCATGAATACCGGTATTTCGAAACGGTACAAATGGCTCAAAATACCAGTATTCGGTATCCCGGTATACCAGTATTGCAATCCCTAGTTTCATTAGGTCAATTCTTGCAAGAAACGCTGATGGACTTTGTCTTAATCAAAATTAGGCTGTCACCTTGCAACCTAATTATACACTCAAGAGCCAAAAAATTATGACCACCTGTCAATAAAGAGTTGGCCCACCTTTGGCGCGCAACACAGCTTCATCCCGCCTTGGCATGGATGCCACAAGTCCTTGGTAGATGTGCGGACACAGATAGTACCAGATGTTTCAGCAACGGTCATGCAAATCGGAGATATTGCGAATTGGTGGTCTTTGAACTCTGAGCTGCCGACCCATGACATCCCAAATGTGTTCTATCGGATTGAGATCAAGTGAGTTAGGCGGCCAGGACATTGACTGGAATTCAGAATCATGTTAATGGAACCACTTCAACACAATTTTAGCCTTGTGGCACGGGTGACACCTGTTGGAACATTCCATTTCCAGCTGGAAAAACAGAGGCCATGTAAGGGTGCAACTGGCCCACAATGATGTTCAGATACCCTGTAGCATTCATGGTCTGCTCTACCACAACCACGAGTCCCAGAGACGCCCAAGAGAAAGTCCCCCAAAGCCTAATACCGCAAACACCGGGCTGTGTATGACCTACTGTACATTAATGGATCAACTGTTCGCCTGGAAGACATGGTATCCTGACACGGCCATCGGCGTGATGAATGACAAACCATGATTCTTCTGACCAGCCAACTCTCTTCCACTGATCTATGGACCAGTCGCGATGTTCCCGGGCCCAGCGCAGGTGCAGTTGGCGATGACGCTTGGTCAGCAAAGGCACACGAGTGGGACGTTTTCTCTGTAGCCCCATATCCAACAGTGTCCACTGAACAGTGTGCTTCGATACTATTCTACTTGGCCCTGCATTGTATTGGGCTGTCAGCTGAGCCACTGTCTGGCTCCGGTTTTGCTTCACCATGCGAGACAGTCTCCTATGACCTTTTTCTTTGATAGCGCGTGTGGACGTCCAACACCATGTCGTCTACTGCTGGTTTCACCGTCATTCATCCCCTTTGCATAAATACTAACAACTGTAGATCGCGAACAACCCACGAGTCGTGCAGTTTCGGAGATACTTGTTCCGAGCCTTTGAACCATTAAACTCTGCCCTCTATCAAAGTCACTTAGATCCGCAGACTTTCCCATCACACACAGAAGTAAGTAAAAGAATGATTCTTCAGGCTCTCCAGAAGCAGTTAAATACCACTTCCACCTGATCACGTGCCTTCCACGTCATCCAGGCGAGTTCATTGCAAAATGTAGGAGTGGTCATAATGTTTTGGATCTTGAGTGTGTATATATATATATATATATATATAAATTTAGTAAATAAAATAAATCTGGTTTTTATTTGATTAAATTTTCTGTTAAAATTGGATCATTTTATAGCCCTATATTTTAAAGCTGTCTCAAAAAGTGCAAAAAGTCTTGTCAAACTTAAACCTTTCAAGAGCCAGCGTTTTTCAATGTAATGGAGTTAATGAAGAAAGCTCTGATCATTTTCTTCACACTAGTGTACAAATAACAGCGTATTTTTAAGGATCGCTTTGGATTCAGTTAATTGCATTAATGGCTAATTGTGTGTGTGAAGAGAATCTACTATTGAGATTTTTAGAAACTATATGCGTGCGAATGACACAGAGTGAATTGCTAATATATATGTTATCGTTAAAGTGTATAATTCAGTTATTTCATGTGTCCGTGGTAGCCAGGTGGTCAAGGTATCGGATCATGGCTGGCCTGTCATGAGTTCGAACCTAGTACCACTGAAAACCCGCTGTGTAGGGGAGCGATGCACGTTTAATTTTCCGAGAGCTCAAACATCCTCCTGTTGGTGTGGTGTGATGGTTAGGAGAGGGGATGCCAGCTCAGGTAACGTCCTCGAAACTTGAACATGGTTCAAAATTACGAGATCCGTCGCCAAAAAGCCCTCGTGTAGCTTAGCAGTGCGACGTTAATATTCTTTTAGTTATTTAAAACAATAACTAAGTATTTCATAATATAACTAGACAAGCCAGTTAAAGTATATAATAGATGAAAAATTTCATACTTTACCTAGTTATTCTATGAAATAACTAAGGATAGACCATTAAAGTGGAAAATAAACAGTTTGAAAGATATTTTAAAAATTGATTGTGTGATCATAAATAGCTAAAATCTCTCTAAAAATACATTTTATCTCTCTTGCGGATAAATAATTGATAAATAATAAGGGAAAGCAAAGGATATAATTTATTATTGCTCATATTGCTAACATTAGTTAAACAGAAGGGGAATAAAACAATTTGTTGCAAAAATAGATTGTGTTGCAAATTTAAGTATTATCAACAAAAATATATGCTGGAAAGAGAAACTGTTGCTTCATAAAAACATTGTGTAAACTTTTTTAAACAAAAAAAGTAAGAGATATACATTTATTTTACTTTTCATTATTTATTAGAGCAAGGATTGATGTGATGACACTTTGGATTGCACTGCATATTATTTTTGAAACAAGCCCACTTTTTACCATTACACATTTTTTTTACGCGAGCACTTTTGAAATCCTTGGCCAGTGCCGCAAGTTTGAGCTGTTGCATCAGATCTAAGCGTTGTGTCAATATTTGGAACTTCTTCATTGAAAATTAATTCTCCCTGACATATACTGAACTGATATCTAAAGTACAATTGTTTTATTCGGCCATCTCTAGTTCCTAATCGGAAAAATCCTTTTTTAAAGCATCTAGAACCGGTTCAAAGAACTTTTGAGTGCCGTATTTCATAATTTAACGATCAAGTAATCGTTATTCTATAGAATACCTAGTTCAATCGTAGAATTCAATAATTTTCTATACTTTAACTGACCTGCCCAGTTATTTCATGAAATAACGATTTCACACTTTAACGGTAACATATATAAAAATCCCGTGTCACGTTGTTTGTCCGAGGTGAACCCCGAAACTACTCAACCGATCTTAATATAATTTTTGTATGTGTGTTATTTCGTCCAACTTAGAAGATAGGATAGTTTTTATCTCAATTAATGATGCCAATATCTTTTTATTTCCGGAAATGTGAAGAATCCGTGAAACGGGAAAATTTGCAAAATGTCGCAATACGCGTGTGTCGACGGAAGCGGATTTTGTAAACCAAAGTGCGTGAAAAGTGAGTGCCTTGCATATTTCGGGGGGTGAAATCCGAATTTCAAATCGGTTTCCAAAAAATATCCGTAACTTGCCGGATAATGCCGGGTGACCGTATCTTAGACACACCGTGGCCGGGATTTCCCTTAAAAGCCTTGGAGCACATGGTCCCTGGCGTATTTCGAGACGGGCAATTTGGATATAATATCCGATACAAGAAATTCCGATAACTTTGCCGGATAATTCCGGACGATCATCTTTTATGCAGACAATGGCAGACCCTCAAAGTCTTAACGTGCAAAAAGTGCGTTTCTGGTGAATTTCGGGGTGATGAACGAGAATCTGAAATCGGATTTTAGAAATTTCCATAACTTTGCTAGAAATACCACTAATATATTATTAAATTTTTTAAAAAAATTTAATACTGTATTATAAATTGGTAAATTTACCTCATTTAAAAATTTAAATTTTCACATATTGTTACTTAACAACTTAGCAAAATATTCATGTATTATACTCACGAATAGGATATGAATAAAATAAAAAATGTTATGCTCTATGCTTAATTATTTCAACTCTCCGAAGTTATGAGCAAAGATTAATTTGATTGCGTCGAATAACTTATAATAATATTAAATCAATAATATTTATTTCATTACAATATCAACATTTTTTCTGATTAATTACTGAACAGGATTACAGGGGCAATTATTATCTAGATAATTATACAGTATATCCGGAAAGACACTCTCAATCATTTCCTTTTTGTCTGAAGAACAATACAGAAATTGTCTGGCTATTTCATGCATTATGTATTGGGATGAAGTTCTACTTCACCGTTTCCAATATTCAGTAGTTGGTTAGAAAATATTTGCTCCGATTGATCATCTTGCAAATGTACTCGCGTGTTTATGGTCAATCGATGTGTTTGCACGTTTCTCCATAAAAACAATTGTTTTAAACATGAGTTAATCTCGTGAGCAAAAGTAGAGCGAGGGATGACTGTTAATGCCTATCGGAAATCACCAGGCAGTAGTACGACAGCAACACCGAATATTTTCTCTTTACCTTTTAAATCTTGCAAAGTTCTATGTAATGCTTTAAGTGAATGTTTATGGGTCATGATACACTTATCCCTGATCATCACTGAACTCATTTGCAATACTGTAGCCAATCCGCTCTTTTTTTCAATGGTACACATTGCATCATGTATCTTATGAATGTCCAATGGCATGATGTGAAATGTGTAGTTTTACCACCATCTAACAAAGTGACAACAATGCCAGAAGATGCAATTGCCAATGCAATTTCCTATTGCAATCGTATTTTCGCAACATGAATAGTCCAGCAAAAAACAAAAAGTGCAAGATAGTAAGTGTAGCAGAGAATTTCAAAATTGGTAAACCGATAAATATGGCATGATTAGTAAAGGCGACAAAACGGTGTGTGTTTTATGTTCTGAAAAAGTGGTATGTAGAACATCTTGTGTAAAACGGTATTTTGAAACAAATCACAAATCCTTTCGTCTAAAAAGCGAACCAAAGTAAAGAGAATTAATTGCAAATGCAATAAAAGACAGAACTAAACAGTCGACGTATATGATTAAATATGTCAGCAAAAAGTATCAAATGAGTGCGAATAGTTACTCGGCTGCAAACGTCATTGCTGGGCATAGTTAACCTTTTCAAGAGGGAGAGTTTTTGAAGGAAGCCTGGTCAACATGGGCGTACTCTCCTTTTTGATGATTCTGATAATAAATATAAGATAAGCAGTGCAGCAATGATATTCCTCTAGCTAGAAACACAATAAAATAAACAGTCTTAAAACTGTTCGGGAAAAAATGACATAAACTCCACTTCTTTTATATAACTAATAGCTGTTACCCGCCCGCTTCACTGGGTATTTCATGATGTTTTATAAATTTTTACTGCTTATATATATATGTATAAATTATTGATATCTAAGTCCTAGCATTAAGAATTCGATTGTATTCAAAAATATACTTATACCTTTAACTGTCGCAAAAAAAGGGCAGAACTCATCTAATTTTTATTTTCTAAAAATCTCTAAAATTGAAGTATAGAATGATATTTGCTCTTTCGTAACCCAAAAACCAAGTGGATTCCCGCAAAACCAATTTTCGGTGGATCTCTACTCCGTAAATTGAACATGCAAGCCAAATTTCAAGTCTAAATCTAACAAAAAAAAGAAGTTTTACTATCAATATCCCCGTAATCCGTTGAGAGCCGTTTTCCAAAATAACCGCTCTTAGAGGATTTCAATTCAACAAAATAAAAATGCAAACCAAATTTCATTATTATAGTCCTTGTAGCTCGAAAAAAGTATTTTTTTTGTCAATACGTCCCAGTAACCCCCTGCACCCCCCCAAAGAACTTGATTTGCTTAAAATACATTCTTAGTGGATCTCTATTCAACAAAAGAAACATGCTTAACAAATTTCAAGTATATGGGTCTAACAATTAAAAACATTAATTTTTTTCTGTAACTCCTCTTGACCCCTCGCAAACATCCTTAGGGGTCAATTTTCGTTTTACTCTTTGTTAGAGGAACTCTATTCCATGAAAGGAACATGCCTACCAATTTTCAAGCAGGATGATCAAATAGTTTAAAAATGGAAATATTTATCGATTACGCCTCTTAAACTCCCGAAATTAAACTTGGTAGTTGATATTCGCAAAACCCATTTTGTAGCGGTTCTCTACTTTACGAAAGGAATCTGCTTATCAAATTTCAAGACTGTTCGTCTAACAGTTTAAAAATGGGGATAATTGTCTATAACGCCACTTGAGCCCCCGCAACGCCACTTCTGGGTCTGTTTTCACAAAACCCATTTTGTAGGGGAATTGCACTCTATGAAAGGAATCTGCTTAGCAAAATTTGAAGACTGTGCGTCCAATTAATTAAAAATGCAAAAAAAATTTCAATAACGCCCCTTGAACCCCCGCAACGCCACCTAGGGTCGATTTTCACAAAACACATTTTGTAGTGTATTTCTATCCTATGAGAGGAATCTGCTTACCAAATTTCAAGACTGTGAGTCTAATGGTTTAAAAATAGAAATAATTATTTATATCTGCCCTTAACCCCCTGCAACACCCCTTGGGGGTCAATTTTCTCCAAACCCGTTTTATAGCGGATATTTACTCCCATGAAAGAAACATTTCTACCAATTTTCAAGCAGCTAGGTCAAGTAGTTTAAAAACGAAAATATTTATCTATTACTCCACTTATACCCCGCAACGCCACTTAGAAGTCTGTTTTCACAAAACCTTCTTATAGCTGACTCTATTAAATAAATCTATTTATCAAATATAAAGACTGTGCGTCTAATAGTTTAAAAATGGAAATAATTATTTGTAACGCCCCTTAAGTCCCGCAACGCCACTTGGGGGCAATTTTCGCGAACCCATTTTGTAGCGTATCTCTACCTATGAGAGGAATCTGCTTACTATGTTTCAAGACTGTACGTCTAATAACTTAAAAATCGGAATTATAACGCCCTTAAACCCCCGCCCCCGCAACACCCCTTGTGTGTCAATTTTCCCAAAACCCATTTTGTATCGATATTTACTCCATGAAAGAAACATTCCTACCAATTTTCAAGCAGGTAGGTCAAGTAGTTTAAAAACGAAAATATTTATTTATTACGCCACTTAATCCCCTGCAACGCCACTTAGAGGACTGTTTTCACAAAACTTTCTTATAGCTGATCTCTACTCTATGAAAGAAATCATTTATCAAATATAAAGACTGCGTCTAATAGTTTAAAAATGGAAATAATTATCTATAACGCCCCTTAAGTCCCGCAACGCCACTTGGGGGGCAATTTCCACGAAACCCATTTTGTAGCGTATCTCTACCCTATGAATAGGAATCTGCTTACTAAGTTTCAAGACTGTACGTCTAGTAACTTAAAAATCGGAATTTATAACGCCCCTTAAACCCCCGCCCCCGCAACACCCCTTGTGGGTCAATTTTCCCAAAACCCATTTTGTAGCGGATATTTACTCCAGGAAAGAAACTTACCTACCAATTTCAAGCAGGTAGGTGAAGTAGTTTAAAAACGGATATATTTATCTATTACGCCCCTTAATCCCCACAACGCCACTTAGAAGTCTGTTTTCACAAAACCTGTTTTGTAACTGATCATTATTCTACGAAAGGAATCTATTTATCAAATTTAAAGACAGTGCGTCAAATAGTTTAAAAATTGAAAATAATTATCTATAACGCCCCTAAGCCCTGCAACGCCACTTGGAGGTCGATTTTCACCAAACTCATTTTGTAGCGGATCTTACCCTCTGAAAGGAATCTGCTTACCCATTTCAAGATTGTACATCAAGTAGTTTAAACATGGAAGCAATTATTTATAACGCCCCTTAACCCCTTAACGCCCCTTGCGTTACGAATTTCGGAAAACCCGTTCTTAGCTGATGTCTACTCTATGAAAGGAACATGTCTACCAAATTCAAGTCTGTAGGTTGAATAGTTCCGGAGATATCGTGATTAACACAACAATGCTTTTCCTTTATATGTATAGATGCCTGTGGGATGAGCACTGGTGTCACTAAATCAAAAGGCCATTGTATGTTTGGTGGGTAGCTGTAGAAAACGTCATTAAGAAGAATTACATAACATCGTTTCTGACAACTACAAAGGGCACAGATATTTGTACGGCTGTTAAAAATTCGCTGCTGAGAAGGAAATTGATTCGAAAGAAAATTATTCCAGTAATAACTGAAGGTGTTTCAATATGGTGGCCAAACAGCCGTAAGGACATTCGATTCGAATGCCAATTTACATTATTCACCTAACAACTTTGTGTGCTAAGAGTAGTTTAACATCTTTTGATAACGTAATAGCGTTAGTCATAAAAATAGTCAACCTACACGTCACTAGCTTCAACTGAAGGAATGTTTAACTTTTGCAAAGTCAATTTGGTTTATAATAACGAACTGTCGTTTTTATGTCTGCTGGTTACACAGAATGAGGAGAGGAATATGAACGTCACCATGTTCAGCTAGGTGAGACTTGGGAATGTACTTCAAAGATTTGTTGAAGGCTGCTTGGAAGAAAGCCGAATGTTTCTACAAAATGTAGGGGAAATTGAACAATACCCACAGTTCTTGTATGTTATATAGCTTTGAAAATTGATATTTTTACAGACATATGCCAACATTTGCTATTTGAACATTTTAAAGCAACATTTAATACATAAGATACAAAGTACTCATTCTTAAAATTATTACATTAAAAATGTACAACTGTTTTATCATATAAGAGAAGTTTAAAAATTCTTAAAAAACAATTGCATATTATAAAATCATGTAAAGCTTAGAAAGTTTTTCGCTTTATTTCAAAAATAATCTCAGACATTTTTAAAATTTTCAAAATTTGCTTAAAATACAGAGAACAAAATAAATATAAAATCTGCAATCATTCTATGAAAATTTTAATTGTAATGTTTAAACGAGAGTAGTCATTGTTGCTTCGTTTTAATTGTAAATTTAAATTTTCAACAGAAGTTTGAAACTACTTAGCTTCTTTCCTAATTAAATATCAAAATATTATAACTTTAAAAAATTTCAACTTTTTACGTAAAAAGAATCTGAAAAATCTTTAAAACATATAAATGAAGCAACATTTTGGAATAATCTTTGCACTTTCAACTGCTCTCCTTATTAAATAACTCCACATTTAATTAAATCTTTTATGTCTTAAATTATTTTACCAGGCAGATGCTAATGATTCATTTATTCCGCTAAGAGGGAAGAAACTTATTTAAATTAAGATTGCCTTAACAGGAATAAAAAACCATGATTTTCTCCGTGGGTAAGGAAAAATGGTTAAAAGCTCTGTTGGAAATAGATACTGAACTGAGCCCCGAGAGATTACGAAAAAAATTCGAATGAGTCTTGTTAATACGCAAAACTATTGTTCAGAAAACCAATTTCGAGATAAGTATTAGTCTCTAATCGAAATACGTATAAGAGAATACTTTTAATTAACTTCTTGTAAAATTAAGGAGAAATACAATGTAACAAAATATATATCTTCACTTCCTTTAAAGTGCATCTTTTTGCCAACGTTTAATATGAGGTTTAATACATAAAACCACCAAGAAATTATGTTTTTCTTTTTAAATCTTTGAAAATGTTCAGTCAATCTCAAACTCATTAGGCTAGAAACTCTGCACCACTAGCCTTAAGAAAAGGTGAGACTAACTGAGTCATAGTAAAATATGTGTAATGTTAATTTAATTGTAATGAATTATTGTAACATAGCATCAGAACCTAGTTCTACCCACATTTCTGACCAATTCTGACTCCTGTTGAAAAGGAGTCATGACTTCAGAGTCGGTGTAAATAAGATAGACATCGGCCAACACTATATAACTCGCCAGATTTGACATTAATATTCAGTCGACTTTGTTAATCCAAACTCTGCTGATAATGAACCTCGATAATTCAAGAGCATCAGTCCTTTGAAAACTCTTCATAATCTGAACTAAAATACGTTTAAGTACATTCAATACCCTAGCAAAATCTTTGCTGCCCAGATTACACAGAATAATCTGAAGCATTCAATAAAGACTTTGACAATTGAATTACTCCACCATCACACAGTCCTAGCAACAGGTTGAGATTATGCGCTCATTGGATGTCTGCGTACTCATCGTACCCTTTAATGGCCATCTGTCTGTCTCCTCTTAGTGTTTCCCTTTCCTCAGAGAAAGACACTCAGGCTTGCTTCTCTTCAAGTGGACAAAGGAATCAACCACACTTATTGTCAGCCTTCCATATCTTCGCTTAATGTCATGGCTTGCTGCATGTGTTCATAAAGGATGGTCCACTATTGAGAATAGATGAGTAGGATTGTATGAATGTATTGAAGCATTCTTTAATATACAGGATTTTTAACTTGTATAATATTGTATACTTTTAAAATTACTTTAAAATAATTTACTGCATGTACAATATTTTTATTATAGTTTCAATTAAATGTAAATAGAAAAACTCTCGAGTATTTGGGAGTTTTTCACTTTGATAATTCAAAGTTTTCATTAGTTCTTCCAACTAACTTATTTAGAGATTAGAATATATCTCTTTATATACTTATATTTGTTAAGGTTGATAGATTTCAATTTGAGTATCCTATCATTTATATATTACTAAAGAGGAAATCTATTTTAAAAACAAACATTTAAAAAATTATTATTCATTTATGTTTGTTTCAAAGTGTTTTATGAGACATTTACGATTTTGTACACTCCTTGAAAACCTCTACTTTAAAGTCGTAAAACCATGGTTTAATTGAATACAAAAAAGAAGAAAATGCTCATCCTATTTTAGTGCAAGATAAAAATGTTTTCCAAAGTGTTACAAAACACTTTATATTCTCAAACTGTCTTAGCAAAAGTAGTTCACGTAGCTTCTTATTGCATCAAAGTAAGATATTTTTGACTGGACGTAAACATTATTCTTCTCTGACAATAATAAATTAAAACATATAACCCTCTTATCCAGACTTTTAGAGCCCTTTTCATTAAAACCCTACGAAAGAAAATCCATTTCTAACTCTGGAAGAAACTTTAATTGCTTATAAACGTGATCATAAAACATAGTATTACGGGATGGGGAAAAGTGCAGAGTTGCTGCAAAAAGTGGTTTTAGAAACAAAGCATTATATGGAAGAATAGTTTTCGTAGATGCAACATTCAAAATTAAGATAACTGTTTTCATATTTGGCTGTGTCTCAAAAGTTATCTATAATATTATAAGCCTCCGGAGATTTCCCATGTGGTGCTTATATTGATCGAGTTGAATCAATGCCAGGTTTCTGTTTGCAAACTTAAGAAAAAGTAATCAAGTTCTCTGAAAATAAATCATTTTCTTTTTTGCAGATCTAAATATAAATCTTTCTTCGTTTGCTATACTGTTTAATTTCCTCATTTTAGGCTAATATTTAAGTTTCACCAAAGAAAATTATAAATGAATATTTATAATAAAACTTTGTCGTAATTTCTTCACATGTTTTTAAAAAGCCCTTCCTTAAATTGTTTCATAAATATATCTTACTGCTGCCTTTCTCAGGTATTGATTAAAATATTAATTATTGGCAACAGGGTTTTTACAGTAAGTACTATTGTTGATCATATTTTATTTCAACGTAGGCTTATCTAATCTGTTTTAGATAGTGTTTTTTTTAGTTCATACTATTTAATTTTTTTCCAGTTGAAGGCTTCCTAATATATATTATTTATGATAGTATTTAGTGAAACACTTTATCAAATTTTTTCCTTTCTGTTTATCTATTTCAGGTTATTTGTTCCCACAGCAGAAACTTGCTGCAGCTATTACTTTTTTGTTATAATTTTTAGTCATATTTTCAATCATATATTTATATTTATCATTTTAGCTCCTTAATTTTCTCTCTTAGATTTAAATATATATTTATTTCTCTGTTAAGTCATTCTTTGCTATGAGGACAAATTTTCTTGTTATTGTGAAATTACTAAAAAGAATTATTTTTATTTTGACATTGGTAACGGTTTAACTTATTTGGTACATCATGCTTGCTTTGTAACAGCTGAATTCCTTTTTTATTAATTTGACTTCAAGCGAAGAATGGGTACTTTAGCTAATAATGAATGAGAACCATTATTTGTTTCATGCATTTAAAGATCTTTAAATTGTTTCATATACATCTTAATGCTGCCTTTATTAAGAACCTGGAAGCATTTTATTTTCATTTCAATACAAAATTGTTTGCATTTTATTTGCTTAGCCCCTTAAATTAGTGGGAGATTAACGTAGCCCATGGGCTGCATGCGGCCCACTGGGCTTTTCTAAGTGACTGGCGACCTTGCACAAGGAAATTCAAATATTCTTTCAGATAACGTCTTTTTATTTTTAGTATGATGACTTTTAGTTTCTCTATATTAGACTCTTGTGAGATGCGTACTTATTACTTTAGTCAATTATTAAACTTTTAAATGATCTTGTTCTAGCCAAATTATTTGTTTTAGTAAAATCAGAAAAGTATTTGAAAGCTCAAGCAAGTCTGAATTAATTTTAAACGAATATACTAGTACCCTTGTAATTCAGAGAGGAAAACTCATTACAACCATCCCACAAAATAAAGTAAATTGTGAAATAAAAATAAATAGGCCTTTGTCAAAAGATATAAACAAACTATCAAAGTACAAGGCAGCTTTGTTTATATGAGAGTAGAATGTAAACAATACGGTTGGGATCATTGAGAAAAGGAAATCGAAACTTTCCCTTCAACTCGGTAAAAAATACATAAACTGATTTTTAGTTTGATACAGTTTAAGTAACAGAAAAATAAAATCCAAAAATGAGAGTTAAAATTTTGATAAATTTTTTTCACATTTTAAATGTTTTTGTCTTTTAGCCCTCCCCCCCTCCCCCCTTAATTCTCCTGCTGCGGCCCGCGTGAAATAGTTGTCATATATTTGTGGCCCTTGCCCGCACACCAAACGGGCTACCGAAATTTGACCGTAATGGGTTTGCCCGTATGCTGTACGGGCGTGATATTTGTTTCTTTTTATCTTTCATTTGTACGTATTTTTAATTCTTAAGATTATAACTGCTTGTACTTTTAAGAGATGCAGTTTGTCCATGGTAATAATATGCTTCTCATCCGGAATTTCTTTTGAGGGGAAAACTGAACTTAGATTTCTTTGAATTTAGATTCTTGAAAACTTTGATGAAGAACAGGCATCGGCAAAATAATGTGCAGTTTGTTGTTTGAGAAGAAATGAAAATGGAAATATAATCCATAAAAGCCGATATATTTCTCTCCCGATTGCAATGTAACACTTTGTGTTACACATTGCTTCAAATTGTGTGTGTATGTATTTACATATGTGCACATACACAAAACCCTCAACCGTTTAAAAAATAGATTTTCCGACATGAAAATGTTTTCCAAGTACGGGAAAAATTCTTTATTATGAAACAGTCTTCACAGCATACAGAGTGTACCTGTTAAAAGTATTCACACATAGGAGTTTTTGCGTTCAACAGTTATAAAATAAAAAATAAAATTGTACCATTTTCTCGTACTATTAAGTATTATGCTTTGTTACACGCAAAAAGAAGATGTGTCTTTTTTTTTAAGCATTTTGAGCAAAAAAATTGATTGGTTAAGGGGTTAAAGTCTCCAAATGGTTAATAGTGTCAGATATCATATTTGCGAGTCATGATCGCTTAATCTTTTCAGCTCTATTTCAAAATTTCCTCATTTAAAACATTTTTAGCTACCTCAGAGTTCTCTTTCGTAACAACTAAAATCAATATGAGACTATGGTGGAGTCGAATATTTCATTTGAAATCTTCTGACTATGAAACGATTATTTTTCTATTGAAGCTGCGGTTATCCTTTCAAAATCTAAAGCTCAAAATTTTAAAGGAACTTCCAGAAAAATATACTTTAGGAACAGCTTTTGAATAAAAAGGGAGAGAAAAGAAAAAATAACTTTGATTAGATTTTATTTTTATATATGAAATTGTGAATATTTTCCGACTAATATTATACACTGTTCAAAACAATTGGATATTGTAAACGTTATTTCTAAAAGTGATATAAACAAACTTTTTTGGCAGAAAATGGAAGATGAGATCACAAATGCTAAATTTTCTCATGTTCAAACTTCGGTATATGAAAAATTTTGAGTTTGATGTTCAAAATGACATTTTAGTGGCAGCAAATGAAATTTGGCTTTCAACTTAATGAAAGACAAAGCGGAAAAGAATGATCGACATTCAGTAAGTGCGTTGTTTCGACGAAAGTGGTGTCTCAATGAAGTGATTTAACCGGATCAGAAGCTTGGAGAGATTATAGACGATTAGAGGGGGGGGGGGCAAGCCAAACCAAAGTAGCAGAAGCCTCTGGAGTTTCACAAAGTGTGATTTCCAGGATATGGAAACGTTTTTGGAGACTTGAAATGCAGGCCAAAGATCAGGGAAAGGTCGTAGCCATGTAACAATGTTCAATGAAGATCGATATTTAACGCTAACGTCTCGGAGACACCGAATGTGAGAATGTCACTCTTCCTCAACAACACATTCGCTGGGCTACTAGCGCATCACAGTTTCGGCATAAACTAGTTGAAACGGGCTTCACGCAGTAGGTCTTTATGCTCACCGACTAATGTTATGCGTTACGTTAACAGAGCACGGTACCGTCACGCGCACTGGGAGTGGGCAGCAGTACCCACAGGAACATGAACAGCGGGAGAAATGAATGGCACAATATTCTCTTCACTGACAAGTCCCATTTTTCTGTTCATCCTGATAATAGGCGAATATTCATCTGGAGGGAGCGTGTCACAAAGAACGATCCTGTGTTCGTGCTCGGAAGTGTCAGATTTGGTGGGGGGGGGGGAGTGATAGTCTTTTGTGGTATCTCCATTGATGGACGCACTAATCTCCACATCCTTCGAATTGGAGCGCTAACCGGTTGCCGATATACGGATGCGATCCTCATATTTAATGTAGTCCTTTACGCTACAGCAATTGGAGATGACGTCATGTTAATGAACGACAATTGCAGGCCACGCCGTGTTAATTTGGTGGATGATTTCCTTTTCAAAAAAGGAATCATGCTAATAGAATGGTCAGGGTTTTCTCCGGACATGAACTCAATAGACCATGTCTGGGACATTCTTGGCTGATGAGTTGATGGCTGACTACCACCCCTACAAACTCTATTACAACTGAAAAAGACCCTTCTGGAGAAGTGGGACAGAATACCCAGCTCTTCATCAATAAACTCACTAACCCCATGCCTCAAAGGTGTTCAACGTTGATAGCTTATAATACTCCTGAAGAAAAATGGTTTTCTTAAGAGGAAATACCTTTTTCGTTCATTTCTTCTCATAGTCACAAATTGTGTTTTCTCTTTTTTTCCTTTTGTACTCAAATGCTCAATAAAATGCATTTTCTTCTGCCTATTATTCCATTTTTTTCATATAGCTTACCACGACTGTCGATCATGTATCAATCATCTAAATAATTTCTTATAGTCATAAGATTCATCTACAACCTTAATATCTTTTAATTGTTTTGAGCAGTGTATATGTACAAAATGATTATAACTAAAGTCCCACTTTCAATATGCTCTAAAAAAAGAATCACTTGTCATAATAACTTCAAATTTGAACTAAGTACACTTGAAGGAAATTACGGCTGCTTTAACCTTAGCAGAATGAAGCGGTAACGGTGCATGAGCGAATGAATTATCCATTGCCCATATCATGCATATTTTTGTATTGGCAAAGATTTAAAGATGGAAATGGGCTTCATCTGTCCAAAAATGTTCCATGGACATTCATTGTCAATTTCCATGCGACCAAGAAATTCTAAAGAAAAAGTGTGTCTTACTATGGAACTTTTTATTGTTTTATGCCGTACCATTTCCCTCTTCTTCAAGTATATTCAATTGCAATTTGAAATTGTTCTGACCAATGGTTCTTTTTCACAGAATTTTTAAAATGAAACTTTAATTATAATCACCCAGTATATATTATGAGAAAAAGATTACTGTGTGCTAGAGATCTCATGCAGCGATTTTACAGAAAAACCCAACAAAATTGTGTAAAGCTCACAGTTACTTGATTTTATCCATAAAATCTTAATGCTTATCTTTTAATACTCTTTAAAATGTGCTGTCGGCTAAAAAAAATAAAGAATTTTTAAAAAAATTATGTTTGGATTTTGTTGTTGTTGTTTCTTTTAAGCTGGTGGAAACGATTCAAATTTCATCAAAAAAAAATAATAATGAACTAACAGAGAAAGTCTTTAAAAAGTAATTCATGGGGGGAGGGCATTAAATTATAATTTTCATACATTTTCCTTTAATGTAGTATGAGAAATCGAACTCCTTCTTGAATCATATTTCCTTACGTAACATTCGAAAATAAATTAAATCAGAAATAAAAAAAATTCAAAAGATATTATGATCACAGACACACAAAAAACTGATGGAGATTATATATAGTATAAGAATTTATCAACATTTTTTTCTAAAACAAAATCCTAGTTTAAAAGTTTACCAATTCTACAAATCTGGTTGCATTCTTTTTTTTTTTTATATTTGAATTAAAAAAAAAAATTATATTTTTTCAGAAAATGCATACTAACAAGTAGTGTGTAAAAAACTAAATCTTTGACCTAAGACAAACCATTCAGTTCGTGGGCGTACAGTGGGGGGTAACGATCGCGACGCTGCAATCTCGCCAACCCCACCGCACGCCTACGCATTTCACAGTATTACCAGCATTTAAAACAATATTCTTTTCGGTTTTTCAAGAAATCTTTATTAAATACTAAAGCTTATGTAAGTTAAAGTTGCAAAATAAAAAGAAATAAAAATAGTTTTGTAAAAAAAATTCTCACAGGAAAATTAAAAATGTAAGTATATATAAAGAATTTTTTTAATTAAAAAAAATATATGTACATCTAAAAAAATTTAGGAAAAAAATTTGTCAAAAATGTGTGATCCCCTTTACTAATTTCAGTGCTTCTGATATTTTTTTGTCAAATATTTATCTAAAACATTCAAATCATGGAAGGAAAGAAATGGCCGTAATCATAGGGTGTCCTGATCCAAGGCAAATATTTCAGTTCTATTCGATTCTATGTCAACAGTACCATTTTTGCTGTCTCCGTAGGTAGTGTTTGATGAAGAGAACACTTAAGTTTTCAAGTTCTACATTTTTGTAATGGTAAATTACGGTTCAATTTTGAAAATAACGTTCTTGAGCATTTCAATAAAATATTCAGCACTGGGTGCGTTTCAGTGGCTCGGTGGCGCAATGGTTGCGCGTCTGACTCCAGATCTGAAAGTTGCGTGTTCAAATCACGTTCGGGTCAATGTAGCGATTCATTTTTTAAAGTGATACGCGGAGAATAGTTTCTTTCCTTTACTTAGTAATTGTTCTATTACATTAGTGTAACATACCCAAATTTGCAAAATGTGACATTCTACGTCGTAAAGGCTCTACATTAAACCCTTTGATTCTAAATCCGCAAAGGGCCCGTCCTGAACCCGTCCAAATGTGAAGTGGTTTGTTTTGTTATAGTCCATGTACCCAGGGTTCCCAGATTTTACTTATATTTTTCCAAATACAATACATAGGATAAAGAAGTGTAACAAAAAGTATTTTTTTTTAGTGTATGCACATCTGCTAGCTTGGCCCAATGGCCAATTTACAGGTACCAGGTGCTAAAGATAGGTGAAAACAATACTCGCATTTCTCAAAGTCTCAGGGTTGATTTTTACCTATGTTTTTTTTCACAATAATTAAAAATTAATAATCAATACTGCCAAGCACTTTCCATCTGCGGTAACTTTTACCAGACGCTTTAAAGCTCCCAAAAAATAATTTGACTTATAATATCAGTCCCTTGATTTTTATATATGATATTCGGTGAACTATTTCAATATCTTTTGTAAGCAACTACCAATTGGATGGACCAAACATCCCTCAGACACACCTAAAGGGTCGCTATGCGTATGAGCTCAAGGTCATTATTCGTCCGCCTGAGTGTGAAAGATATATCTCTTCTATCTACACTATTAAAATTCGAAGGTAAACAAACGTATCTATCTATCTATCTATCTATCTATGTGCGTCTATCTTCTCACGAACAGCACCACGCAGAAAGTCGCGGAAGGTACCAAAAGATCGGGAATTTTCCGGGGAAGCCGTATTGCCTATTTATATTCCGATATTGTAATTAGTTAAAAAGATATTAATTAAAAACCTTAAAACTGACACTAAAATTATTCATCATATCTACAATATTGATGCTGAAGCTAATTTCGTTGTTCGATGTTCTGATACCGACATTGCAGCAATCGTGTTGAGCAATATGAGTTATTTAAAAAATGATTATTCCCATATGTGGGTATTGACTAGCATCGGAAATAAAGTAAGATGTATAAATATCACTAAGGTTTACGAACATTTAGAGACTTCTTTAAGCCGTTGTTTGCCAGAATTTCATGCAATCACTGGATGTGATTACCCAATCCTGCTTTTTGACAATAAAAGAAAGGCAAGCAAGGCCATTCAACCAGGGCCAGAGTACCAGGAAGCATTTACAAAATTTGGCGATCCAGATTTATTCAGCGACTTAGAACTAAGCAAAATGTATTTAACACAATACTGAAATTTATTTGCGAAGTATAGAACGTGCCCGGGATAATTGACGTAGATGCTGTCAGACATCAACTATTCATCAGCACTTACATAGTTTCTGACGTCAATGAAGAGTTCGATCGAAAAAATATTAAAAACTTTGATGCAAACTTCTTACTACTTTGCAAGAGTGAGCTTTCCAGCAGTTTCGACGAGCTACTTACGTCACTGGTCCCTGGAGTAATGCTTATATGAAGGGGAACTTGGTATTTTTAGTCTTGAAAATAATTGGTGGACATTGGAAGCCAACCATTATCAGTTCAACTGGTTTGATGGGACCAATTACCGCTCTTTGTTAGTGAATCACTTCAAGATGAATCAGATATTCTACTTTCACTTTGAATTATTTATATAAAAGTGTAACTATATTTCATTGTTAATTATATTATTTATTTTACTGAAGAAGATACTAAAGATGCTAATGATGATAATGTACGTGTTAAATATCAACATTGGATTGATGATGATATATCAAACTTCAGTGATGATGATAATGAAGTTTGAAAAAAAATAATAATAAAACTGTGTGTGTCGGCTCCAACGCACGAGTTTACTCCTTAAGTACGGTTGTCTTTGATTATATAGTTGGCCCAAACAGGATAAATAAGTGCATCTCATATAATACTGAAGGCATGCATGCATTTTCTATATTTTATTCACTTTTTTCATATTGATTGAGTAAAATAATATATAAAATAATATACATCAATAATGTAACATAAATATATATTATTCATAGTATATGAATACATTGTTAAGAAGGTTGATTTACTTAACTATTAACATCCCTTTGAGTATTAATTACAGTTTAATACTTTCACCATTATTAATCACTGTGGCAACTAAAGAACTATGCGTGAACTTCGGTAGATTCGTGATCTACGACTTGTGAAAACATCGTATCAATGGTTGTACCATACTTAGTCGTCCCCAGTGCTCTACCAGAAACAAAGTCCAAATCAAGCTCTGATTTTAAAAATTGTACTAATCTCAATTTTTCATCTTTATCGAAATCTACACTGAAATCGCCGCCAAGTATGAGGGGAAGTACAACATACAATTTCTTCAGTAGTTTAGAATCCCCTTCCGTATATACTAAAGCTCACATTCATTATTATTATTATTGTTAGTAGTAGTATATAACACAATACATACTCTTAGAATTTAAAATGATAAAATGGATTTCAAATCTTCATTATGTACATTCCCTATGTAAGAGGGGCCGCGGATAGCTTAGTAGTTAGAGCATTGGACGCCAGGCCGGAAGGCCTGGGTTCGATGCCCGATGTCACCAAATACCCTTCGAGTACACACGAAATACGTGCTCGTTAAATCAGTGGGTCCGAAAGTCTTGTGGGTGGTCGTAGCAATCAATATCAAACAATGATAATTTTTGAACAAAAAAGACAAAAAAAAATACTGCATAAATGAATTCTTATAAAAAGGGTATTGGATGAAAAACACAAAAACTTACTTAAAATCTGTAATTTTTAAGCATTTTTTAATCTTTAAATGAAATACGGAAAATAACGTCTGACACACGGAAAATAGTTTCGTGGGACTATTTTTATAAATGACGAGGTTTTTAAATGTTTAATTGAAATTTTGAGTATTCTTTGAAAAATCGTAAAAAAAAAGTTTTCGGCATTTTATATTTTAAATCACTGATCCTTAAAGACCAATGTTTGAACTTTTTTGTTACAGAATACAGACTTATTAAAATCGTAAGAAATTAGTACAGAGGGATTGAAAAATTCTTTTCATTAAAACGCATCGATATTGACTCATTTTAGAAAAAATCGTAAAAAATACAAAATATCGCTATTTTGTAAAAAAAATATTATACCGTATCATGGCAAAATTTCGTGTATTATCGTGGTGATCTTTCCGATTATGAAATTCTTTTTTTGTCCAATTTCGGTAAGAAGAGAAGGATCGTAATTTTAAAAATGACGAAAAAGTAGGAACCCTTTTCTGCTTCAAACCGACAGCGACTTGGCGCATGCGCAGAATGCAGTGTAACGTTTTTTGTGAACACTTGTACAAATTTCACACCTCATAAAATTTCCATACCCGTGGCTTGAAATGAAAATCAATTCGTAAGGAGTAAACTCCAAAAATTAAATCTTACTTACTGATTAATGATTAATATTTACATGAATTATTTTCAAATTCTCTAATAATAAAATTTTTATTCGTTTGCTTCTTACCAGACGCCAATAAACTATTATTTTATTAAATTTATAGCCGTTTAAAACCATAAATTTTCTGAATATCGCTAATAAAACCCATTCTTCTTAAGTCAACAACGGATTGTTCATAATTTTTATTACGAGTTCAAATGTACTTATATTTTATTATTCAATTACAGTTCACAGAATATCATATATAAAAATCAAGAGACTGAGATTATAAGTAGTTACATTATTTTTGGGGGACCTTTAAAGTGTCTGGTAAAAGTTGTCGTCGATGGAAAGTGTCTGGTAGTATTGATTATGAATTTTTAATAATATGTTTTAAGACATACGTAAAAATCAACCCTGAGACTTTGAGAAATGTGAGTATTGTTTTCACCTATCTTTAGCAGCTGGAACCTGTAAATTGGCCGTCGGGCCAAGCTAGCAGGTATGCACCCATTCAAAGTTTATACTAACATTACTTTATCCTATATATTTTATTTGTGAAAATATAAGTAACATCTGGGGGTCCTGGTCTTTGCACAGGACTATGGTGGAAAGTATAAAGAATTAAATTAAAATAACATCGTACGTTTCCAAAATGAGTTATTGGGTCTTTTTTCTTTTTAATGGCCTAAGTCAGGGGTCGGCAACCTTTTGAGTCGAAAGAGCCAAAAATTACAATTTACAAAATTTCAAAGTTTTTAAAGAGCCACAAATGTTTTTCTTGCCAACAATAAATAGTACTTCCATAAATAAAGTTTTTTGATAAAAAAAAAACCTAATCTATTTATTTAGAAGAAGAATATGTATTTATTTATATATAAGTATTGTTTTTCACAACAAGTTAGATAATATATATGTATGACATTATTAGATAATTATTTATTATTTAAGTAAAAAATTAAAACAATTAAACATTTACTTACAACACTAACTTGTACTTCAATAACAAACAATTGAGCAAACAAATTCAATGAGAGCGATGGCTTTGCATGGTTATTCAAGTAGAAAATTAACTAAACATTAGAAACTGTACTTAAAAAAAAACAATAACATATATTTGAGCAAACAAATTCAATAGGAGCGTTGGCTTTGCATGGTTTTAGAAAGTTTGGATAAATTTGGCTCATAACTTGTTGTTTTAAGTTTCAAACACAACTCTAAATTTTCATTCGTTAGTTGGCTTCTTACTTTACTTTTAATTATATTCACGCAAGAGAACGCTTGCTCGCACGAATATGTTGATCTGAAGATAGTCAGAACTCCAAATGCCAACTTCTCCTCACTGTAGCAATCTGGAAGACTATTCCATACGTCGAATATAAGTGCCTCAACTCGCGGAATTTCTTTTAAAGCTATCCACCTTTTGTTACGTTACGTACATACATTTCTGGACCTCCAACTCTTCCAACTTGCTTTTCGACTCTGTGAATTTTTCACTCCACAAAGCTTTACTTTTTAAATCGATCAATTGCATTTCTAGAGAACCAATATCAATTCCAAATGGCTCAATGTGGATTTCGTTACTATTTGTGTTGAGAGGATTTGTTATGAATGCTAGAGTGGTTTTGTTAGTTTTAAATTGCTCAAATCTGTCAGCAAATTCGTCTTTAATTTTATTTATAAGTGCTGAAGTAATTCGTGTCAACAGTTGCACTGGTTTTATTGCGATATTGCTTTAGAAATTGAAAATGAAGTAATTTACCGCTCTGAATATCTTCTGCAAAAAGAATTAATTTTTCTTTGAAACAAACCGATTCTTCTACCAAAACATAGGCTGGGTTTCCCTTTCCTTGCAGTTTTAGATTCAGCTCATTTAATTTCGCAGTGATATCCACCATAAAGTAAAATTTTTACAACCATTTGTCGTTCTCTAATTCAGGGTGATTAATGTCTCTTTCATTGAGGAATGTATTTATTTCACACATTCATGCACAAAGCAAAACGTTTCAACATCTTACCTTTGGAAAGCCATCGCACTTTATTGTGAAGAAGGAGGTCGGAATACTGAGTCTCCATTTCGCTTAAGAATTCTTTAAACTGACGATGGTAGAGTGCTTTTGACAAGATGCTGTTAACAATCTTGATTACCAAATTCATGACCTCAACTATTTCGGCCGGAAATATTTGGGCACAAAGTGCTTCTTGGTGTATTATGTAGTGAAACGTAAGAATTTCGTGGTTTATTTTGCTCTGAAGAATCGTTGGTGACCCTTTATTTTTTCTTGTCATACTTCTGGCTCCATCAGTTGCTATTGAAAAGATTTTATTTAAGCCTATTTTATTTTCTTCAAGGCCTTTTTGCGAGGCATTCGCTATATCTTCCGCTCTAGTTTGTCCCGAGAGCGGAAGCAAACCTAGAAGTTCTTCTTTTGATCCTTGGGAAGACATATACCTGACAAAAAGGGCAACCTGTGCCGTGTCTTTTATGTCGCAAGACTCATCTATAGCAAGTGATAAGGCAGAAGAAAGTTGAATATCTTCCATCTGCAAATACTATGCTACATTTAAAGATATTTTAGCTGTTCTATCTTGTACTGTTTTAGCGAATAGTGGCAAATCTTTGATTTTTCAAGATTTTTGGTTTGTTTTTGAAATCACGAAACAGTTCTTCAGATGCACGCGTATGAAGCAATCTTTGACATACTCGCCATCTGTGAATGGTTTGCCTTTTTTTTTGCAATTTTTAGTGATACCGCGAAGCTTGCCAGATTAACATTACTTGTAGATTGCGTCTAGTTACTTAACATGGAACTTGATTACTGTTTTTACTTTTGGAGCCCGTAGACAACTTTTTTTCGTTCATCACCGCCTGGACATTTACTAGCAAACTTGTCTCTCTAAATTTGATTTCTTATTGTGTGCGAGTTTTTCGTGGCAAATAAGACAAGTCGCAAGGCCATCTGAATTGCATATGAAAGCGAACGACTCCATCCAATCCCGATTGAATTCTCGATGCTCTTCTTCAGCTCTCTCTCTCTTTTTTTTTTTTTTTTTTTTTTTTTTTTTTTGTAGATGCCATGTTTTCGGTGAAGCTGTAATAAAGAATTTTTAAAACTATTATTTAGGTATTCAAAACAGCAGATCACAACCTTTGCAATTATTTGCTATGTCAACGTATACCTACGTAAATACATACGAGAAGCTGGGCATAATGAAATATAATTTATCAAAAAACATTTTACAACGATATTTCCCAATTAAAAATACTTACCAAAGAAGATAAATAATTCTCTAATAATTTAATTATTAAAATAAAAAATTTAGACACGAAAAACTGTTTGTCTCACTCTCTCACGAACAAATTGACTATAAGTACATAGTTTCGTCTCATCTGTGGTCGCCACCCGTGTGCGGTGATCGCCCACTGGCACGAACGGACTTATCAGAACGTGTTTATCACGGCACAGTCGGCACATTTTAGTTTTTTGTTTTTTTTTTAATTTTCGCAAATATTAGATACTTAGTTTACGAGTAAAGGCGTTATGCCCAGCTATGCCGAAATCAATGAAAATTGCCAAACATATAAACAATCTAAAACTGCAAATACCTATTTTGATCCTCAGAGTTCGAAAATAAGTTTATTAAATAACAATCTATAGGTACTTACACTTATACTTATTATTTTAACGCTAATTTTTAAATAATAAAAGTTATAAAATAGATAAATAATAAAATAGGTAATTATGTATAATATGTATTTTAAAACTATATAACACTTATTATGTTACCCACTTTCACTTCGGATTTTTTTATTATATATGTACATACATACCTTTGAAAAGATAATTCACTTCTAACTCTTTTACTTGAAACAACAAACTGTACGTCACAGCCTGGTGAAGACGCCAAATTGTCTTGCGTCCAAAGCGAATTAAATCCTACATAGAAACATTCAACGACGACTTCAATCGAGAGCTTCCGACGGACTGACGACAGTGGGAGGGGTGTGGTGAAAAGCGAGTACAACTGACTGATAGAAACGGTGCCTAATCCAAGTTAATCGATTCAGAACGATTTTTAATTTTTTTTTTCTTTTGATAAAATAAATTATTTTTGCGTATGGAACTAAAGAGCCGCAAGTGCTTCATCAAAGAGCACATGTGGCTCATGAGCCACCAGAGTCATTGATGATCAAGTAAAATGTTGATGTGGTGTTGGTTTAAAAACATTCCTCGATGCACTCAATGGAAGTTATTAAACAATGGGACTATGGGGATAATGTTTTCAGTTGTCGACTCGCTTGTTTATGGGGGCTAGTTTACATCTTTGCCACATGGTATTTGTTTCATGTAAGTGACAGTTCTTTTCAGCTGCGTTCTCCCAAATTTTGAGAGATAACACCCCTGAGGTGGTCAGGTGTCTCCCATCAACCTCTCGAGGGAGTTTTGGTTCGATATTAGAGGCCAGGCAGGCACTATACAGTTACAAACATGCATGCTTTCTCCAGGATTCGTGGCAGGCCCTACTGTCGTCTGGGGATTTGTTTTATTTGAACAAGTAGTTGTCATTGAAGATCAGAATAAAATACCCAATCATCGTTCTGCTAAACGTTTTGATTACAAAAATGTTTATCCGAAACTTACTGTCATTTTTCTTGAGACAAAACTCTAATACAAAGTTTTTCATGTTTTTAGTCCCATCCGATTTCTAAATAAACCGATAAAGGCTAAGAACCTGGGCATTCGGTGGGAGAAACACAATAAAAAATCTTCTCAAAGAAACTCTGCCTCTCATGCTTCATAGCATAACTCAGTATAACTATCTGAACCCAGACAGCTCAGCGACGGAGATGAGAGGTTCTCCGCCTTCAAGTTCCACAGAGCACCGTAAAGCTCATCAGACATAATCGGAAAGAACTGCGGATCCATTTTGGAATAAACAGAATCGTGATGTGGCTTACGCCGCAGAAGACGAAAATCCTTATTCTGTCTAGCCAATTTTCTTTCTTTTCTTGCTTCACACAACATTTTGAAGCAGCAAAAAGCAATCTTATTGCGAACGAAAGGATTTTATTTTCTAGAGGAAATGAAAAAGAACACACAGAAAAAAGAATTCTGCTTCTTATATTCTTATAGTTTCTTTTTTTTTCCGGAAGGTTCGTTCAATGTTGTTATCGAATCTAAAACCCAGTCGACACCTTTCGAAATCTCTACAGAATAGAAAATTTTGATAAAACAAAATGGTAGTTTATTCATTGGTGGGGACTGCAACCGAGAGATTTTTTTTTAAAGAATAGAGATTGAAATAAAACTGCATCAGCTGGAATGAGTAAATGGAACGTTAAAAATATCGTCTGCTAAAAATCTAAAACAGAATTAAATTTGAAAGAGGAAAATATTATTCACAATAAATTAAAGGAAACTTATTTTTTTAAAAAAAAAGTTTTAAGCTTTTAACGTAGTCTAGCCAACTATTGAAGAATCGTTTTAAAAAAACGCTTTTAGACTTAAATGAAATATTCTAATATCAATTATATTCACTCAGTTTTTACAAATTCTGCTCCAGACAAAGATAATAAAAATTATATTCACTGCAGAGCATGAAAACTGTGTCGAGAGTTTACTTTTCTAAAGAAAGTAATTGCAAAAAATCATTTGAAACAAAAATGAAGGCTCTTTTGAACTATTTTAAAACTCAGCATAGTGTGATACTAGTATAGATAGCTTTTGCTTGTCTATCACATGGAATCATATGAAACAATGGGTTAGAAATATTTTAATTTAGTATATGAATCTTATTTTTTTTGTCAATCGAACTTTGCGAGAAGTTTAACTAAAGCAAAACCTTTAAGCCTAATATTATAGACTTAAATTTTAATATTATACAGCACTCTTTTTACATATACAGCATTTAAAATAGAAATAAAATTTACCACAGATATTTAAAGAAAGTACCTCAAAAGTTCTTATAAACGAGATCCTTCGAAAAAAATTTCAAGGAAATATTTTCATAAAAATAATAATCTTTACTTTTTTAACATTTAATAATTATGCTTGATGTTTTCTTTTTTCCATAGTATTTGCAATAAATTACTACAGAGTTAGTAGTATTTGTCATCAGGAGTCTTCTACATTATAATTAAGGTGACTGACCTGCGCAGCACAGGAGGTTGTAACAGTGACACTTGAAACATATTGAATTTTTATTTTAAATTTTAAAGTAATAAATAACAATTTTTTTACAATTTAATTGAAATACGGTTTTTTTAGACAAAATTAACCCTTCAAGATTTGTTTTAAATGGATTTATTAATTTAATCAAAACAGAAAATTTTCATATAGAGCAAGTACTCTTTCATTGTTGTGTGCACTGGCTTTCCAAAGGAAGTGCATTCGTGAGATTTTTGGATTTGCGGGAGGGTGTTTTAAAACATATGGAAGAATCAAGAATGTAGATCGGCTATCAGATTTGGCTTTCCTTACCGATATTATGGGGCATTTAATAATTATTTAAGTTTGAGATTAAGACTTTTCCTACCCTAGTTGGCCATGTCCTTTTTAAGCAACTTTTGCTTTTCTTTATCTCGATTTTGATAAAAGAGTAGCATTTCCATAAAACACAAGAACTATTCTTCCAAAATGGTGAATCTTATGAACGTAGAGGCGTATAGTAATTATTCTAGCATTTTGAAGGATCTATTCATGCTAGGTATATGATTCTTCAAAATTATGTAAAGAAATCTATATCTTTCACAAGTCCTTTTTCCAGTTTCGTGCAAAACATTAATTGTTACCCACCTAAATCCAAATCAAAATTATTGATCCATAGCATCTCTACTCATGCACCAGAAATATACAAGGACTTATCAGGAAGCTGCAACCTATATCCGAGATTACTCGTATATTAAATTTTGGAAATCGTACCAACAAGTAATTTTCCAAATTTACACGAATGTGTCTCCTAAGCCATTGTTATAGATTTGGGTCCTGGCATATTCTACTGAGCAAATGGTCTTCCAATAAATATACAAAAAAAAATAGCCTCAAATGTACTTGATATGCACCTATACAGGATAATTTCAAAACTAATCCTAATATAGATGACTGTAAAAACACAATTAACCAAGTTCTGACCATTTAATATTATCTGGATTGACATTTCGTCATTTATTTTATTTTCTACCAGTAGCATACTGATTTAATGCCAAAAGTTTATTAAAAATTCAAGTAAGTACAGTTCTATTCTAATTTATTACATTATTCTACTGAATATCACTTAGCTTCATAGAACAGCAGTAAAATGATGCAATCTCCAAATGCCTTCCATTTTTCAAATGAATGAGGCCACAATCCATTCTTACCTGTTACCGTATGAGCATGATTGGGATTATTCCATTAAAATATGTAACTATAAAAGAGTACAGAAAATCACCTAGAAATTTATTTGAATTCACTGTATAAAGAAATATTCAAATGGAAATATATCTATCCTGATAAAATACATTCAGAATTTTCTTATATTCTACCAAAGTGTTTTCACTAAATTGCTTTAAAAATCAAAATAAAACTATCAGTTGTGATGCGGTCGAAAGTCGTCTTCCGCTCGTCTCCGATAAGCCCTCAACTCGAATTCTGTCAAATAGCCACAATTAATGTAACTTCACTGCGCATTTGGTGATGTTTGTATTCAGTGCATTTTATGGCTCTTGAAATGGAAAGAAAGTGTCTTTTAAATGTATGAAAAAAGAAGAAAAATCTCAACCATACAAAATTTCCATAAATTTTAAGAAGCCACAATCTCAGTTTAACTTGACAACGGTTAAGAAGGTAAAATGTACCAATTATTGAAAAATGCTCTACTTTTTGCTTTGAATTTAAATCAAGAAAATTCAATAGAATGAAAAATGTCAGTTATAGAAATTAGGATTTAATAATGACATTTGCAAGTGATCCTGTTAAAAGCATTTATTTTTAAACAATGTTAATTGAATATAGTCATTAGATCGAAAGCTGAAATTCCTAGTTCGGCAGAAACCAATTTTCGATGCTAACTTTTCATTGCCGTTACATTGTTGTTGCAGGCAGGAACAAACTATTTACCTCGTTTTCGGTGGCCACCTTTGAACTTTGACTTTTAAACATGGAAATAAAGTTTTCCATTTGTAGTTACTGTTCTGCCTGTCAGTGCATTCTCAGCAACTCTGACTGCCTAGGGCTTACAAAACAAGATCTGTGAAGCACCACTTAATGGTGTTGAACTCTTGAGATATGAGATCTGGACTCTGATGGGTTTAGTTCGGTAGACGATGAGCAACAACAACCTGCATTGTTACAAGCAACAAATAGTTGCTAAACCTGTTTTAACGTTTAATCAATCTTTTCAATTAATATTAAATATAATATAAATGGCTAAATCGGCTTCACCACATTCCTACGATATTTTGGTATCTTCAGCGTAGTTTCTGCAAGTGCGGCATCATGAGAAGATAGATCACATAGATAAATACATACAAATAGATCGTTTGTTTACCTACAGCATTGTATAGTTTGATCTATTTTAGGGACATGTTAACAAAGATATACATAATAAAATAATATAACTCACAAATATGCAACAATGTACTATGGAGTTCGCTTACATTCTAAAAATACATTCACAATGCACAATTTGAAAATAAAGATTCAACTTTATAAGTGAAGTAGTATTATTTCGCAAACTGTACTTTAAAACAACTACCAAATGAGGTTACCGTGGTGCGTACCTGAGCACTTTCTCCTTCGTGGAATTTACCCTGAAAACGTGCATAGACGTAGGCTAGAGGATGTATCTCATGGTAGTTGTTGGTAATTGGCCAATGGAAGACCTCCCCAAACTTGCAAAGTACTTTACTGGCCACTATTACTCGATCATCAGAAAAAGGTACAATAAATGCATCTATGAAGGATTTTAATAATAAAACTAATGTTTTGATTGATTTAGAAATTTTCTCAAAGAATTCCTTACTAATCAATATAGGATTCTATGGGTTTATTTTCAATTAAACTTTTTTAAATCTCATCTTAAAGAGAATTTTGCTTAGTTGTGTACAGTTTCCTCTATTATGTGCGACGAACAGAAAAAAGAATTAATGGCGATCGATGTTTTTTAAAAAATTATACACTAGATGGCTGACGATAAGAGAAATTAAGAGAGGAATCTAGTTATCTTTGACACGAAAAATATCCTGATTTGTAACATTCTCTAAAAAAATCATTAGCTGCCAGAAATAATACGTAACTTC
>BMAO01023162.1:0-24144 GCA_019973975.1 Trichonephila clavata | reverse complement strand
ACTTGTAGAATTAAAATAAGAAAATATGTGGTTAAAAATTTCCTAATTTTAAAATAAAATTATTTTTTAAAATTGAATATACAGTATATTCCTGGACAATATTTTTTCTTCTTGTTTTTCCTTGCAAGGGTAAGATAGATAAAATAAATAGATATTACTTTTCAAAAAAGTGTGAATAATTACTTTTAAGTAATGCATAGTGTTTACGAATTTTAAAATTTCTTTTATGTAGTTTCTTAATTATATTACAAGATGAATCTCTATCTAACAAATTTTCCAAATAACGAACTTATTTTTCAGGATTTAGCGACTTTGTTAAACAGAGGACCAGCGTATTTGATAACTCACTGAAAATTTTATTTGAAAATTTATTAACAAAGCAGAATATCACCGTCCTGTAATGTATTTATCAAATCCACACTTAAACATTTGTTCAAATGAAATGCATTTATTTGGAATGCAAAAAGTGAAATAAGGTTTTTTATTTTCCATGGCCTGCCCTTTTCTAATATATTAATACATAATATACAAAACAAATGTAATGTATACTTTCACTGTAAAGTAAAAGTAAAGTTGTCCAATTTATAACACTAAGTTTGTCCTAATTTCATATTGTGTCATATACATCACGATATGCATGTACTTTTTATTAGCTATTTGCACACGATTAGTGAGAAAATAGAAAATGAGCAGAAAAGCGTATATCATACCTTTAACAAAGGATGGTTTTGAAATGTTTTGGTATGTCCATGACCTAGTTGACCCCACTCATTGCTACCAAAGTAAACAATCGTCCCTGAAGCTATAAAGAAATCAAGTCAAACATAATATGATAAGCAAAAAATATTCTAAATTTAAAAGATCAAATTCTACAGTACATAAAATCAGAAATTGAGTTTTCTATAAACAAAAATATGACAACCCAGTATAAAAGCAATATGCTTCAAATACTTAACAATATTTTCAACTTAATCTTGTATCATATACGGGCCTTTCATAATGTATTTTATAAAATTAATTTACAGCTACAAAAAAATTTAAAATCTCAATATTTTCAGTGTTTGAAATCCCTGTTATAAAACCTTTTTCTTCCAGATAAAATTACATTATTCATAAATGATAAAATTCACATTAACAATATCCTTGAAAAAATAAACATTTGCATTACTGCACAAAAGAAAACTGCTCAATACTCACCAGTTAAGATTGCAGTATGTTCATCTCCACATGCAATTTGAAGAATTGGATCATCTTTTATCCAAAATTTTCCAGCCAAATTATCAGAAAATCTACTTCTGCCAAATGTAAATGCTGCTCCCCAGTCTATGTATAAAAGCAACACAAATATATGACAGAATACAATAAAATCTGGCCTATAACACACACTTTTAATACAAAAAATAAGATCAAAATGTAAGGGTGAGTGTTATACCTCGGGCATAACAATGAGACTTTAAAAATAAAATTAAAAAAAGCATTAAAAAATTATTTTTTTATATATATTGAAATACTATTTACTTAAAAGAAATGACATTCCTTATGAACTTAAAATGTTGTAGTTGTAAAAATATACTATTTTTTCCTCAAGCTTGGGATGATACCTCGAATAAATGAATTCAAAGATAATGGTATTACACGTGTACATATCTGGTTTCTTCATAAAAAAGGGGGTGCAAATTATATGACCAATATACCTAAAAATTAAAAAATGCAGCAAGAAAGTATGGGTGTGTGTTATATAATACACCAATTATATTGATAACTAGATATAAATTAAGACATGCACAGTGACATAAACAGACTTCTTTTACGAAGGGTTTACATTCTTAAAAACACAGACAAAAGCACCAAGGGGTATTCTCTAAGGTAAAATTTACCCCCCCCCCCTCCTTGTGCATACCACTGGCACATATATTAGACAACATGATAGAAAATTGTGCTAATTTACAGATTTGTGTTTTTTTACCAATTTTATTACTGTCAGAAAAAAAAGCATCGCTTTTCATTTCAGTAAAATATGTTTAATGCCAAGATGCTTAGGACAAAATATTGTTTAACACGAAATAATAAAACGATCGACAAATTACTATGTACTTTCATGTATTTTTTTATCAAAATACAAAACAAAAATTGCTTAACACAAAAAGATTTTCCTTTTGAGAATGAGCAAAATACAGAAAACCCCATACACTCAATGAAATATTCGAGAAAGTTTATGTACTATTGGATTGTCTAAATGTATCATCAGAAGAATTCATTGCAGCAGAGGAGGATAATGCATGTACAACCCCAATTATAAGAGACAAAAACATTTTGGAGTTAGTTCAAGACTCAAAAAAATATCATTGATACAGATTCCTAAGACAAAAATGAAATGAATGCAGATCCTGTTCCCAAATCATCTGAATGAGGAACATCATGAAAAGTATGCACAGTTACTTAGACAACACATTCCAATGGTGAAATGAATAACAAAATAGCTGACATTGAACAATTGGTTAACATTTTGATGCTAAAAAAGACAATGCAAAGAAAAATATCAGATTATTTTTCAAAATAAATGTTTCGTTTTTCAGAAAACTTGAAAATTTTGTATTAAGTTTCATAAAGTTCTTGTTAATGAGTTTGTTTAATTGATTTTTATTAAATGCATGCATATATACACATATGTAAATGTAATTTTGTTAAATATTTGATTTTTTTTTTTTCAAAAGCATTTAAAACAAAATTTCTTTTATTATGAAAAAAAAATTTCAGTCCCTTCAGTTTCATTGCTAAGCAATTTTCACAGTATTAAAGAGATCGTTCTTTCATTATAAATGCAATGCATCCCCTTTGATGATAATTTCTCGACAGTTTTAAACTAGGATGCATATGCCTACAGGCAAATTTTGTCGAGATTATTCTATTTGTTTGCTATTTTGTTTAGTATATTTCATGATGAAAAAATGGTTGTCGCTCAATAAGTCATTCTAAAAATTCTCTTTCAGTTTTTTTTTTTTTTTTTATACTGTCTTCTACATTTAGTACTGTTGAAACATTTTAAATAATTTTCAATTGAAAACTTTGTTTTGTCATTTTATAATATTATCTTCTAAAATTCATTAAAGTGTATTTAGATTTTAAGTTTCATGCAAAGATCAATAAGTCTACAATTATAAGATAATAAAATAGAAAGAAACTAAAATTTCAGGTGAATAACTTTCATGTTAAGAAAAATTGTTAGTTGACACCTAAGACTATATTATGAGTTTGTATATCTGTCTCTGAAACACCAAGTTACAACAAGACATGTTTGACAAGTTAGAAAGATTCAAATACGTCCCTCAAAGTTCTGTTGCCTTATTTATCACACAAATCCTATCCATACTTGTCAAATGGAAATGAGAAATCTATTAATATGTGATTCAATGTCAGAGTTTTCTAGGTCAAATTTCGATAATCTAAAATACTAACTACCTTGCATTTTTTTTTAACTTTCAAAGATGCCTGATTCAATAATTTCTTATAAAATATTCATTTACAGTGCATTTTGATAATTTATTTCGAAAAATGAAAAATAGTTTAAAATATCCAATAAATACTTGTTACAATATCAATCAATACATGTTTTTTTAAAACATGAAAAATACTGTCAGTCCAGAAGGTTAAAATTGATTAAAAAGCTCAGACTGGAAAGTGTAAATAACATAACATGTTAACAACTAATTATTAATAATATTAAATAGCAAACAAAAATTATTCTTTCAGGCAATTTATTTTATTCCATGGAGTTAGATTCTAGTCTGGTTTGTAGGATTCTTTTAAGAATGTCAAGGTTTCTGTAACATCAAAATGGTTAAGAAATTAAATTAGAAGATCTTCATTATTCGAATATATTTATGAAACAAGAAACATATTTAAAACAATTTAAATTAAAATGAGATAAAAATTAATACCATATATATATATTCAAATTTATATATATATGTTACCGGCAAAGTATGAAATCCGGCATTCTGTACAATGCCTAGGTATTCTATACAATGCGTAAATCTAGTCGGCAATGTATGAAATGATTCCAATTTCACACATTGCCTAGGCATTCTGCCTAAGGAGAAACCGGCAAAGTATGAAATACATCTCAGATTCATTTCGAATATTGTCAATTAGCAAAACATAAAACTATTAACATGTGTCTAAGGCTCAGAATCTGTTAGTTGTACACTCTGCTGTTTGTTCGTAAATGTCAAAATACTCAATTTTACTTAAACTTGTTCAGCAAAAAATTGTTTTTTTCCCTGTGCTACCTGAAAATGGAGGAACTAGGGAGGACTATAGTGTTGGAGAAGGAGTCATGGTCTATAGCAGGAGTCGGCAACCTATCCACGTCCACACGTGACCACACGGTACAATTCTCAGTAGCACTCAACAAATTTGTAAATTTTTGAATTGTTTCAAAAATGCTCTACTATATACTTTTAATACTCTAATTCTTACTAATACTCCAGATATACTTTTTCACTGAATCATATTGGTAGATTGCTTTGACATGAAACAGCTAAAAGGTTGCCGACCCATGGTCCATAGACATGAAACAACTATTCAATGGCTAGTTGCCCAAAATTCGAGTTGATGCTTCAAGAAAAGGCCTTTTCTTAACTGAAATTACTTACTAGAAGTTAATAACTGATATAAAAAAAAGAGCATGGAAAGCCACGCGATAGAAGTGAAACTTCTTTGGCGACGTTGGCCGTAAATGTAGGAATAGATCTAATTTTATTAAACTTCTGAGAGAAAACTTTAATCAAATAAAATTCGAACTTCATTTATTCTATGAAAATATTTTTATCCAATTTTCTGCATCATCATTTTCCAAGAAAGACACAATAGGTGTGTGGTTACTAAAGTAGGATGTAAAAATCCTCGATTGTAGTCAATCAAGAAAATGTGAGAAAACTGCATCAATCGTGGTTCCTTATATTGTTTTATCCTTCTCTAGAATCAGTATTCATTGTCAAATTCAGGTCCCGAGTGGCTTTGCTTCTTCTGAAGCAAAATTTACTTTAAAGTCTTCAGTTAAGATAATCGGCTTTTAATCATCATCGGATCCAATGATTACAGCAGCCTCTGATGTGTACAGCACTAAAACTTTATGGATAAATATGATAAAAGCTGCGACAGAATTGCCTGGTGATAAATAGACTTTCGCCTGGAATCGCTGCTAGTTTTGCTTTTTATTTCTTTCACAAAACTCTTTTCCTCTTTTTGCATTTGTTCTAAGCTATCTGACCAGAATTAGTTTTGATTCAATGGAAATAAAAATTAATAATATAAACTTAATGCATCACAAACAGAAGTCACTGTGTTTGTTTACAAGACGCTATCCGTAGCGATCCTGGCGCGAATGCTAGTGACATATACACAATGCCCCAGACAATCCCGTTACGGGAAGAGCCATATAATGATAATATTTTGGGTGCATCTATTCTTTGAAAATGGCACGTTTATTACATAAAAACTACGAAAAAAACGCCCCATGAGTTCATTACAAGAGTAGCAAGGGCACCCACTAAATGTTTCCAATACTAAGCGCCTTTCGTCCATAGCAGCAAGATATACTTTTTGATGCACAATTCCCCCTTAGTAATCGTCCAACTTTTTCATGATATGATGCTAGTCACTTAGTGTGCCCCCCGCTCGCTATCTCCTCACTATAGCGACGTTTCGAGGGGAATCATTACTTCCGTTCGCTTTTTCACTGTTACACAAAACTGGGTAAATTTCCCATTCACTTCCATCCGCAAAGAAGTTTCACTTCAAAATGCTAAAATGACTACTAAGAAGAAACCCAAAGACTATTGGTTGCTGAATAAGTATATGATGTGATGTTTGCGGAAAATAAAAGTAAACTCATTTAAACTGTTAAAAAAGGCGTCAGTACCATAAAACAGTGGTCCCCAACCCCTGGTCCGTGGATCAAAGGGTATCAAACCACTCAAGGAGCATTACATTATGTCCATTTTTTTTTTTTTTACTGGGGTGTATTTTTCTCATGTTTGTGCAACTTTCCATGGAAATCACTTTATATTTTATGTAAAATCATTTTATAATTATTTTTTGGTGCAACTGAATTTTACTCTGAAGACATGTTTAAATACAATTAAATTGCAAAATCAAAACAATTTAAAATATAAATAATCAACGTCCTACCCTCCGTGGGCTGCCGTAAAATTATCAATTGCTGACCGGTCTGGAAGAGAAAACTGTTGGAAAGAATTGCTATACAATATTACGTCACAGATTTTTTTCCCCCAAAATCCAGCTGCAGATATATTGGTATTTTTACCATTTTCGGACTAGTACATTACCCAGGGGCTGGTATCCCTTTTTAGTGCGGCACCATGTAAGTGACACCAATTACCGACGGTAATTTTTGACACCCAGTCTGACGATGTGAACTTGTTCTAGGAATTTAATTTGCCAAGAGAAAAATAAAATTCCGGATTCTGGGGATGGATAGAATTTTAAAAGAACTTTCAACCAAATACAAAAATGTTATACGTTATGATATTGAACTGTACGTCCCCTTACGTGAAACTTGACAGGAAAAACAGAAAATTATTCTTTAAAAAAAAATGTATTGTAGTACAAAACTTTGATTTTCCCCCCGAATGCCAAAATATTGCCACTTGTAATGAGTGAGAAATAGGATGGTTTCTATCAACCTCAAACTTCTGAAGGAATTTTTAATACAAATATATGCGAAATCACAATTTAACAATAATTTTTTTAATGACAGTATCATTATTTTGTCAGAATAACATTTGTACTTTTAGGAATGTAAGTCATTGATATAATATCCTTATCATGACCTTTTTTACACTTTGCCTAAATAGCTTTAGGCATTCTATACAATGCCGGATTATACATTTTTTAGGCAAAGTATGAAATATGAGATTCATTCATTACTGTGCATTTGTAATCTAGACATCATACTTTGCCTAGGCATTTCATACTTTATTTTGCCGGTTTATACTTTGCGTACATATATATTTCTAAAAGAAATATATATATATTCAAACTTGTCTAATAATAAAAATAATAACTTTTGGAGCTTCACTACACTTATAAAATGGGATTATATGCATATGCAAAAAATAAAATGAACCAAAATATTATACATAAATATGAGTGTGAGAGTATGTGCTCCATAAACAGCTTGAAAATAATTCCCAAAAGTATGTGTCATAACTCCTGGCAATACTTCTTAACTTAATTCAGTAGCGCAAAAGCCCATGAAGGCCAAGGCCTACTGTGTCCACCCAGTATATGTGACCTTGAGCCCTGAGGTTGTTCTAGTTAAGGTGGTCAGTCTGACATGAAACCCCTAGTGTTAAGTTCCCAAGCAAGCTTGGTGCTCAGTTACCAACCCACTGAAGGGATGAAAGGCTGAGTCAACCTTGCCCAGCCCGGGGTTTGAACCTCGAACCTGTGGTGTGGAAGTGCAATGCACTAACCACTCAGCCCTGGGCTTAGCAATACTTCTAATGCTGATAAAATGCAATAAACTCTAATAAATAAAGTTGAAATTCAGTAAGTATTCAAGATAAATAATCATCAAAGTATTTCACTACATATAATCATGCTTCTCATACGTATTTTACACATTAGTAGTTGCTGTTTTCATTGTAAAAAATAAACTAGTGTTGATTATTTTCGAAAAAATTCATCATTCTAGTTTCAAGTTTTCCTCAATAAAATGAGTGAAAATAACTAGATGTGCAAAAATATTTTCACAATTTTTTTTTAGTAAACTGTTAAAATGAAGGACTGAACCGAATTAAAAAATGCCTATGTGATATGCTCTATTTATATCTCAACTTACTGTGTTAAACAATTAAAAAGTCAGAAATATTTGGAAGTTAAGCATTATTATTATTTATATTTTTTACAATTGATGGATAAGTCGTAAGAAATGACAATAATATACAGAAAAAATGGTCAAAAATTCCAAACATATTTTTCTGCAATAACTTAAAATGCTTTGATTCTGTCAGTCTTTTCTGAAATAACTGGGCGTTTTCAACAGCCCTGTAAATTTCGAAATTAAATAACTTAAGGTTAACGCCATGTAATTTCCGATAACCAAAATAACTTACTTTAACAAAGTTTAAATTTATATTTTCCATACTTTTTATGTTTTGACAAGTCGCGAAACAATTTCAAAACACATGCAATTGTTTGTTTACCTGGAACATCGCTGTCCACATCTGCCGCCATAGTAACAGCGATTACGATACTGAACAACTGAAGTTTCAATATTCATTCAAATCGGGGGGGGGGAATGTTAGGTGTGAAACCTATTTATAGAATCGTATATAACGTGACATTATATTTTATGTAAATATAATGATTTTTCAAAATTCTAGATTTTTACAGATTTGACTCCTCTTAAAAGAAAAGAAAATTCTCTTTGGTAATTTGAAGGTAATTGAATGGCAACGACAATTAAACATGTGGATTTGTTGTTATTTGTGATTTTAATATCTGGTTACTTTTAAAGGAGAATCTTATACTTTTGCTCATGACAAAAAGCAATCACTTATTTGATGAATTAATTTTGCTAAAAGTTTTTGTTGGTGTGAGACGAATTAAGAAATTTTAAAATGGATGAAAATAAGGAAACTTTGGAACTCAAAAAGAAACCAAAGCTCTTAGGTAAATTCTTCTATCTTTCTTTTTCAAAAACAAAAAGTATCCTTATAAAGTTTTCGTGTCATGGCAAGCAAAATTTATAAATAAAGGGAAAAATTATTTTTCGTGAATCCAAAAAGAAATTAAATAAAAAAATCATCTCAATTTTATTTCAGATTACGCTTATCTTGTGAATCCTCTCAAAAAAAAATTGGGTAAACATTTACTGTACGGTCACCCTTGGCGACTTTTTCAAAATCTCGCCAAAAGTCTCCAAAATGACGACTTCTTCTACGAACGAGATTTAAAGAAAACAGCGATTTAAAGAAAACAGCGTAGTGAAAATGTTGCCTGCGCAATAAAAATGGCGGACAAATCACTGAAAACGATAATCACACAGTCTTAGAAGAACATTTACTCTCTTTCATATTAAAATCAAAATTACACTGACTCACCCAAAAATAAACCTGAACTAAAATCTCATTCGATGTCATTCGACTGAATTAAAAAAAAAAACTTTTTCACACTCTTTTTGACATCATGGATTTATCCTTTCACCTTAGATTTATACCTCCACTTATATTGTGCCTTTCAACCAATTTCATATCCTTACCACATTTATAACACTCATATCTATCCGCAATGAAACCCGCTTTCATACAAAATTCAAACGTTTCCTTTCCTTTTATAATCCAAACAAATACCTTAAATTAAAATTCTCAGCATACCACATTACATCATTCTCACAAAACATTCTCGCACTTACCTCGGACATTCCCCGTGCAGCCATAACAAAAATTTCACAAAAAGAACGCGAGAGCTGAAGATTAAAATAAAGCACACATGCAACGTGGTCGAACGAAACTTAAATAATGGCGGCTAAACTCTCTTGACCAGGCTAAATTCCGTTGACCAATAGGGTTACTGTAATTACTTGCCGGACAGCAATTTCTTGTTGGGTTGGATGAGGGGTTGCCATATTAAAATGTTTATCGCCAAAGAAAAAAATTGCGCCAAGGGTGACCGTACAGTAAATGTGCACGAATTTTGAAACTTTAATACTATTGATAACGTTATTTATGTGTTTATGATTTATAAATCTTTTGTTCCCCTTTTGGCTGGTGGCCACGGTAGCCAAGTGATCTAGGCATCGGATCATGGCTAGCGTGTCATGAGTTCGATTCCAGTAACACCGAAGACCAGCCGTGTAGGGGAGCGACGCACGTTAAATCTGTTGAGAGCTCAAACGTCCTCCTGTTGGTGTGGTAGTTAGGAGTTGGGGTGGTTGGTGTTGGTAGTAGTTGGTGTGGTAGTAGTCAGCTCAGGTGTCGTCTGCATCACTTAACCATGGTTCAAAGTTACATTGACCGTCGCCAAAAGCCCTCGTGTAGCTGAACAGTGTGACATTAATATTCATTCACTTACTCACTCCTTTTGGCTATCTTCGATTGAATGTTTTATAACTAAATGTAGTTTCAATCAAATATTTTAAATCAAAGAGTAGGGGTGCCATTTTTTTTAATCAAAGAAGGAAACTAAAACAAGATCAACTGAAAACTGATTGCATGAAAACATCTATTTATACATGAATAAAACGCTATTGGGTTGTTCAAATCGATGTAGTGATAACACTGTAAAATTGAAGACTTGGATGTCACCGTATGCTCCAACAGAATTTGATGAATATAAAATCTGTTGATTGATATCAAGAATTCTTCTACTTTTTGGGCATGCTCTATTGTTTTACATTTCGCTATTGTTGAATAGGACCATTCTCCATAGTTGGAGATAAAAAAATTTGTTGCCTTTTGTATTTGCTACAGGTTAAAATAAAATGTTCGCTTGTTTCTGGCACTTGACATTCTGAACACAATGGAGACTCTGTTTGCTTAAAAAGAAAATAAATATCATTCAACAGTTTTTTTTTTTTTTTTTTGCTCGCATCTTATTTATTGAAACCTACGAATTTCTATTGTTTCCTGCCTTGTCTATTCCACTTTTCAAGATGTGAAATATAATTATAGTATGAATGTATGAAATATACTGAGAGCTGCAGTTACAGATAAAAAGTTGAAAAAATGGTAACCTTAAAAATAGCAGCTTTAATTGTTTTATTTATTTTACCCTTTTTTAAATTTGCATTTACTTCAAAGTAAGGTGCAGTTTATTTCATTTTCAGATAAAAAATTTTAAAGAATAATTTAGGCAGAAACATAATATTCTTCACTAAAACTTCTTCAAAAAGTATGTATTTCAGGTAAAATTTCTTTTTGTTGTTGGAATTTTAATACAAAAATAGCATTTATTACAGATAAACTTAACTTACAATATCTAATTCTTCCTTTTTTTTTTTTTATCTGCATATAACTACAAATATGTCATTTTTTTATACTAAATTTTCTTATCTGATCAATATTGACTCTTAAAGTTATTCTAAGGGTGATTTTAGAGTCTTTGAGCTATAATTTTACTAATGTTGTGCAATCTTTTTACAATACACACAGCCATCCTTTCAGTTTTACATGCATCAGCCAGTATCCGCCCCCCCCCCCCCCATTCCCTCTCACCAGATATGACTAACATTTTTTTTAAAACTTTTTTTCCCCTATGTCTTTAGTGATCCACCACTACAGCTCATTTGGCAAAATGATGCGTCAAAGTTGAATTATCTCTGTTTCATTCCTAGCAATTAATGATAGTGCAAAAACTTTATTATTCTGTTTAGTTTGTACAGTTTTGTACTTTTGTCTCAGAATCCAAAATTATAACACTATCTTATTTTGCATGTAGAATTTTTCTAAGGTAATTTTAAGAAAATATTTATACAAAATTTCTCTTTTTTCGAAAGTTTTTGCCTTTTTATTAAAAATGTTTGTTTGGTTTTTGAAAAAAAGAAATAAGTGTTTATATATAAGTGGGTAATTTTCATAAAAATTATTAAAATGTTTTTTTTTTTTCTTCTGAATCTAGGCCATTTCTATGTATAAATTATGTGTACTCTTTAAATCTTTTATATTTTTATTAACATTCATACCTAGATAAACATTATTTTTCAGAAACTTCATTTTTATTGACTGTTACTGGAATGTCTGTAATTGGTGGATTTGGAATGGCACTTGCTATGGCAAAAAAGAGAGATCCTGTTTACTTCTTTAAAGTAAAATTACTTTTTAAATTTATACTAAAGCTATTTAAAAAAAAAAAATTTCATCTCTATTAATATTTTAGGAATTATAAATTCTTATTTAAATTACTACATTTTAATATTTAATGGAATTTCCAATTTTTTTATTTATAATTTTTATCAAAATATCACAAAAAATAGGAAAATGTTTAGAAGTGAAATAAATTTATAATATTTTTTCTTTGATAATTATTCTAAAAATTAGTACAATAATTTGTTTATAATTATTTTGTTGTATTCTACGATAAGAAAAAAATATATATACTCATTATTAAACCTAGTAATTTTTTTAAAATTTTCTTTATACGTTTCATCTGTTCTAAAAATTTGAAGTGGCGCGTTTTTTATCCTGATAGGACAGAACCCGGGACCTTTGGGTCCGAAGCCGAGTAACTTAACCACTGCACCAAAATGATCACCATGGTGCGGAGGTTGTTACTGGCTTATATAGATTGTATCACTACAAATTAAATCTGCATCATCAAAGAAACAGACAGCGTCTTTAAAGTTAAATGGCCGCACTAGCCTTGTGGTTATGGTAACTCGTAAGCCGGCGTGTCGCGGGCTCGAGTCCTGGTGCCACTAAAAACTCACCGTGTAGAGGGGGCTAATGCACGTTATATAAATTTGTCTAGACTCAAAATCCTCCCGTTTGCATGGTGTGATTGTTTGGAAAGAAGGGTGCCAGCTAAGTTGTCGTCCTCGTCACTTGACCGAGATTCTGAATTGCGAGATCCGTCGCGTTGCCGCGGTAGCCAAGTGGTCAAGATATCGGATTGGGGTAGGTATGTCAGGAGTTCGAGCCCAGTACCACTAAAGATCCGCCGTGTCGGGGACCGATGCACGTTAAATCTGTTGAGAGCTCAAACTTTCTTCCGTTGGTGTGGTAGTTAGAAGAGAGGGTGCCAGCTCAGGTGTCGTCCTCGTCACTTGACCATGGTTCAGAATTACGAGGTCCGTCACCAATAGCCTTCGTGTTGCTTTATAGTTTGACGTTAATAAAACCCTCGCTCATTTGAATTATAAATGTCTCTTCTGGTTTTCTTTTAATTTAAATATTCTTCTAAGTTATAAAATTGTATAAGAAGGTGGAAAAAGAGTTGATCTTTCATATTGTTACACGGTTATCAAAAAGGGAAAAGAACACATTCTTAATAACTCCTGCAATTCTCAATTAAATTCCTAATCCTAAACTTCAAGTTTCTTAAAGTTCAGTTTAAAACTTTCTGAGTTAAATTAATTTAATAAAAAAAATTGGCTTCCCTAATATCCCATTTTTAAAGAATCATTGAAACATTTGTCAGTAATTTGAAAAAATCTACTCAATATTCTTCGAAGATATTTTAACCAATATATATATTCAGAGTGTCCCAAAAATAGCGTTCAAACTTTGCACAGCCAGATTCCTCTTTGGGAGTAGGAGAGGAGGTGCCAGCTCAGGTGTCATCCTCGTCACTTGACCATGGTTCAAAATTACGAAGTCCGTCGTCAAAAGCCCTCGTGTAGCTAAACAGCGTACGACGTTTTTATTCGCTCATTCACTAACTTGGAATATAAAAGAAGAAAAAATTTTAATCTTTTAATTTAAAATAATTATTAATCGTGGAAAAATTTTAAAAATACTTTAAAAAAGATTAGCAGTAATTCGTAATTTTATTCGAATTAATTTTTTCATTTTTTATAAACAATATATGTTAAACGTTTAACATATTTTACATTTCGGAAGCTTATACATTGTTTGTGGATCTATTATGAAACATATTTATAAAATTATCCAATATCTTTATTCAATTATTGTACTTTCAAATCAGATCTCTGAAGGAATTTGGGTATTGATCTTGACAAAAAGAGTCGTCCTGATAATGCCTTCCCTTGTTTCAGCACCACACACTTTTGAAAATGCTTCCGTCTTAAGTTTGACTTCGCGTTCCACCGTTTGAGTGGGACAGGGGAAGCTTTGGAAAATTCTGACTGAGTCATTTATCATGCAATATTCTTGAAAGACAAATGATGTGATCGTAATTATTTCTCAATCAGAAACTCAATAGCGATCACTGATCGATGATATTGTTTTTATTTTGATTCTCATTTGCCTCGAATTTCTTATTGGTGCCATGCCAGAAGTTTGAGTTAATCATCATCAGTAACCTCATCTGAGATTTCAGAAGCTACAGGTATATTAGTATTCAGGGACGACTTGAGGCCCTGGGCCCAGAGAAATCTTAAGATATTTTGTGGCCCTGGGCCCCTGTGCAATAGTGGTCCCTACCAGATATCTTTAAAAGTAGACAGTATATAGCATGCATTGTCAAATACTCGTTCAAACAGTAATTTGAAACAAGTAAAATTACACGACTCACAATCTCAAAAACCTAGGCACAAACCGGCTCGACCGATGGCCACAGTTCGAAAAAACGAGTTGAAGGATTGTTTATGTATTAAACCTAAGCTTGGACATGGACGTCATCACATAATAATACAGTCTTACTACTTTTGCCAGTTGATATGCATTTTGAAATTCCCTGTTTTTCGGAAATTATGTATGTGAATAATATTTGACCATTAAAATTCTCTGGATCATGAGCTTCTTAGACAGAGTCGAGAGCGAAACGACGCCCATGCCACTTTAAAACAAGAAATATTTGCTATTCGAACAAGTAATCCATTTTCAAAGCAAACTCCAGAATGCTTAGCGAATTATAAAATGCCTATCTGTTGGTGCTGACATAAAACACAATTTTATAGTTTTCCTGTCAGAAGCATCATCTGTTGACAAAGTTTGTTACTAATTTTGAAATTTGGTGAGAATAAATTCCCTGAGAAACCATACCTGGTACAGCAAAACCTTTCATTTCTATCGTCTTCCATTTATTAAAATTTATTTTTTAAATCATCGGACATTTTTGGGACACTGGGTATTGATTAACTAGACTAGTCTGTATTCGTAAACTGCAGAAACAGAAATTTGTTTCGTGTAAATATTTTTTAACAATCGCTTTAGATACTTTACTAAAGCCCACACATCGGGTGTTGAAGCATAATGACATCTTATATCTTTTTAGAAGTAGCATATTAAGATATCTTTATGGAAACTTAAGCTTATTTATCTAATCTTCATTTGGATTACTAAATATTAGGAACTCAAAATCTTTTCTAGTAATGATTTTATTTCAACTTAGCCATTATTCTTTTAACGTCACCATACAAAAAGTATGTGAACGCAAAAGCAAAAACACCTAAAAATTTATTGTTTCTGATGGCGTACACAGACTACTTTTATGTGACGAGTCTACATTTAAAGGCCAAGTACTATACGGTTTGAATTAATTGGAACAAACATTTTTTTTCTTGTCTGAGTTGATATGTGATTTACCAGTTATATGATTGTGATATGGGATTACCAGCCCCAAACCGCCTGAAACCGGTTATATATGCTCAGAAGTAATGTGGTGGATTGACTTGAACTATATACTAATTTACTCATTTGAATGGTTTTAGTACATTAGTGGTTCACTTGTGGACCCTTCGTTGTATCTGGTGGTTATAATTTTGCATTCCACGTAACACGTGTTACTTGTTCCGAGGAAGCGTTCTAAAATAACCTCTCTTAATGAACACACTTCTATGATTGTGAGAGATATGGCTACGGTAGTTTGTGTGGGCAAATCAAGTATTTCAAGAATTTTAAGAACTTTTCAGGATTCTTGATCGTCTCCAAAAAGAAAAGGAAAATGGGGGCTCAGGTCGAAAATTACTCCAAGAACTGATAAAATTCTAATAAGAAAGGCCAAAAGAAATCAAAGACAAGTACAGACCTTCGAAGGTACTTATTGGATTATGGTGTTGAAGTGAGTACCTCAACTGTACATGAAAGGGTTCTGGAAGTTAGCCATAAGGCATCAAAACCGAGGAAAAAGCAATTTCTAACTCAGAAAACGATGAAAAAACGTTTAGCATAGGCCAAAAATATCAATCTGGACTGTTAACGACTAGAACAAGGTGATTTTCAGTGATAAAATGAATGTATTTTGGCCGGGATACAAATCAGATGTAGTTAGATGAAGTGAAGTTGAAACTCTGCTGCCAGATCATATCCAACAGACTATGAAGCACCCTTCTAAACAGATGTTTGGGGGGGGGGGTCGCAACAAATGGCACTGGAAGCTCATTTCCTTTTAAAGGCATGATGAATTATGTTAAATACATAGAAATATTACTCAGTGGAATTGTTCCGTCCATTGAAACAATTATCAGAACATTTAAACTTGATTTGACTCCTTGTCCCAATTCGATATTAATTCAGGCTTTTATGCTGGAAAATAAAATAAAAGGGCTTAATTGGCCTGGTAATTCACCAGACCTAAATCCTATTGAAAATTTATGACATATTCTCAAGAACCGTGTAGCTAAGATGAGTTGCACTACAACAGAACAAATGGTAAAAAGTGCTATACAAGTGTGGTTCCGTGATGATGAAGTTAAGAAATGTGCGCTGCACTAGTGGAGTCAATACCAAGACGAGTTTTTGAAGAGGCCATTTCTGCTATAGGAGGACTTACTTTGTACTAATATAGAGATTTTTCTATCTACTTAAGGTATGTAATAATTAAAAGCGAGGGTTTAAGAAAAACCATTTGTGTTCCAATTAATTCGAACAGTACAGTAGATGAAAGCGCCAAAACGCAATTTTGAAGCTAAAAATTAAAAGTCTCTTGGTGCTAGGGAGGGGTTTGAACCCCTAAATTCTACCCTTGTGTACGCCACTGATTGTCACACTATCATCTGTTGGTTATTGACAGAAAGACAAAAATAATTTCGTAAATTGACTTCATTTTTATAGCAACCTGAACATGTCACACGCAAAAGCTAATCACGTGAAAGAAATTCAGGTCTTCAAGAGCATAAGCTGTTCGTGATGCTTTGGCTTTCAGTGCCTCTATTTTGTCCCAAGGTGAGGGATATTTGGGAAATTTCACTTGTGTGATTTGTTAAACATCTGCGCGGAATATTAGGTCAGTGAGGGAGTGTATACCTGCTTTTTTGTTGAATTGTGAACTGTTATGGCTTTGAACTCAAAATGGAAGTGCAACGTCTTGAACATTAAGACAAAACATGAAATATTAAACCGGCTCGCGAAGGGAGAAAGTGGAGCGTCGCATAACCATGGAATAAGATGGGGCCAGATTTAGAAGGCGAAAAAGACTTCAATGACGACCACATGGAGGAGATAACCGACTTTGTCCAATCGATCCCAAGGTTTCAAGAATGCGATGAAGAAGATCTAGAAACCTGGAGGGCATGCGATGCAGAAGACTGTGGATTTCAAATGCTAAATAATTACGAGATAGTGACTTCCGTGCAATAAGAAATCGACCCTGTCGACGATGAAACGGATGAAGACGAGAACAACAACGACGAAAGTAGCAAGGGTCTATCAAATGCTGACGCATTTTTCTGCGTTAGAGACAGCTATGGAGTGGTACTAACAACAATCAGAGTGTTGTCCTACTCAACCACTGCTGCTCAAGAGAATCAGAGACCTTGCAGCGGGAAAAAACGCGAATGTGTACAATGGTACCGCGAAAAATAAGTGATTATTTTCCACAATCAAGGTAAAATTGCGACATTTTGCACCTATTTTGCTTTTTCTTCAAACATGTTTCCGCATGTGATGATTTTCAATATTCGTATAGTGTCCGGTTTCATATACTGCATGGATCGCATTCGGTTTTTGTTATCCGAACAATCGCGTATCCGAACGGTGCCCGGTCCCAATTGATTCGGATAAACGAAGTTGTACTGTAATAGTAAAAATAATAACCCACACATTTAGAATATCTATGTGAAACTTAGAAAATTCATCTGATTAGCGTGCTTTGTTGTGTTTTTATAATAAATAAATATTTGTTTTTAATATTATTTAATTTGTTTCATTAAATTTCAATATTATTTTCTCTATAAGCATATTATGTATAATACTTTCTATTGCTTATAGGGCATGATGCCAACTAAAGAATTGCCCGAAAGTGGTGGCTCGTTAGCTATGAGGGCTCTTGGATGGGGTACCTTATACGCCGTTTCAGGATTTAGTGTTTTTTGTTTCGGCGTTTGGAAAATGATGGGAGTAAAGAATGTGAGTATTTGAACAAAAATGAATCATTTTTAACTTTTTTAAGTAGTTCATCTATAATTTGATAATTATTTAAACTAGTAATTTTTTCCTACTTTTAACAACGTTATGATCGCGATAATTAAATACAGGGTGAACCAAAAGTCTTTCCTGATTATTTATATTTATTGTGCTCAAACTATGATAATTTGACATATTTGTTTGGATATATTGTAAGTACTGTTAGGAATTCTTTTAATAAGACCACTTACTTCAGTAAATTTCAACGTATGCTTCGTTTGGTAGTTCGGAGAATGTCTAAGCGGTATTCCTGTAGCCGCAAAGTGTCTTTTAACATGTCTTGCAACCTAAACTTTTTGTGAAGAGTTTTTGCCAGCTTGTTTGCTATATTTGAAGTTCACGTGGTGCTTCACAAGTTGATTTAGTAGGACTTCGTTGAAACGATTGCCAAACGTGTTCTGCAGTTGCTTCACTCACACCAGGCCTGTCACTTCTAAGAATATCCTCAATGCAGCCTGTTCTTTAACAAACCATCACTTTATTGATTTTTCACCTGGAAGTTTGCTTACATAGCATCGTCGAAATTTTCATAGAACATTAATAGGCAATTTCGTTCCATGAAAGCAAAGCACACGTTTGGTTTTCTCTTGAGTCGACGCCATATCGGGAAAAACATGTCTTCCTAAGTATTTGCGCCATCTACTGCACTACAGAAACCCCACTAAAACTGGCATATCCAATGATACAAAAAATTACATTATTATATTAAATGGTTAATTTGTAATGAATTTTTATGATCAGGGCAAGGCTTGGCTCACCCTGTCTTACTGTTTTTCCTGTCGTGGGAGACTTTGAAATATAAAAAGCAGGGCTTCAAACCGGAATTGAACCAAAAAGCTGTTATTTTAGTCGGAACAAAATCCGAGGCTGAACCGGAAAAAAAAATATCGGTTCGATATATCTTCAGTCATTTTGTTACTTCTACTATGTAATTATCATTATTACATGTACATTGCTTCTCTATTTCCTGTTTTGATGTTCACTTGTACTTTTCTGTTTCAGTACAAATAAAAATATACATAAAATGAAACTATTCATTCGCGGAATTGAAAACCGTTATTTTTGACGGAACGAAAACCGGAACTGAACCTATATATATATATATATAATCAAAATTTCTCTACAAGAGAGAGATGAATAAACATGATCAAACTAAAAATAATTGAAATTGTGAGATAACCAGACAATAGATTTTTAATTGAAATATGAAAAATTAAAATAACAGAGTTAAATATAAAAAAATATAAAAGCATGGATGCTACAGTATTATAAACATTGCTGACTTAGGACAGCTTAAATATAAAATAATTTATATAAAAAATTGAGGTTCAATGTGTGTGTGTGTGTGTGTGTGTGTGTGTGTTGTGTGTGTGTGTGTGTGTGTGTGTTGTGTGTGTGTGTGTGTGTGTGTGTGTGTGTGTGTCGTTGAACCGGAGCGAGAAAAATTACAGTTCGAAGCCCTGATAAAAAGGGAGATAAAATATTATATAAATATATAAAAAGCTTATAATGAAAGTGTTTATATATTTAAAGTCTCTTACTTATAATTGAAAGTAAAAAAATTAAACTAACTTTTTGTACTTAAAAGTGTTATGTATTTAAAATTTGTGTCCTTTCTGTCATAGCTTGAAGAATTTCGTTTGAAAGTTGGAAATGTTTTGCCTAGAATTCCTAAGTCAGAAAACCCTGGACGATCAGACTTCAAAAGTGTGCGCGAACTTATGAATTATATTATTGATGAAAGTGAAAAGGAAAAGAAAAATTGATTAACTAATATATTTGCATAGATATTTATTTCATTTATTATGTATGGCTAAGGCTAAATCATTTTCATTAAAAATATTTCAAAAACAATTATAAATACTCCTGCATTTGACACATTGTATAAAATCAAATGATTTCTTGTCTGTTTTGCTAAAAAATAATTAAAGAAAAATTATCATTGAATTTGATGGAGAAAGCTAATGTTGTATTGATGCTTTAAAAAATATTTTCACTGAAGGTGTTTAGCTTCCATTCAGAATTCATATCATTGTTTTAAAATAATGGATTTCTTGTTGTGTGTTGGTTTAATCAAAAAGTCATAGCTGTAACTTAAAAAGTATTAAAAGATTTTAAAATAACAAAATTGCATGATCAGATAACTTGTTATTTCACAATTCCTCAGTTCTGAAAAGAAGAGTTTGTAGTTATGGAAGCGGTTCTTGAAAAAGAGATATCTATTTGACCTATTGATGAATGCTTTTTTTCAGTTATATAGTACACTTGATACACATAGCTGATTGGACGACGAGAATGTACATTAGTTGCATATTTAGATGTATGTGTATTTGAATTTAAAAGAGGAAGAAATATTGTGACGGGTTCCCAAGACACTATACGAATATTGAAAATCATCATATGCGGGAAATGTGCTTGAAAAAGTAAAATGACGCAATTTTACTTTGATTGTGGAAAATAATCACTTATTTTTCGCTTTACCCTTGTACACCTTCGTTTTTTCGCTGCAAGGTCTCTGATTCTCTTGAGCAGCAGTAGTTGAGTAGGACAGCACTCTGATTGTTGTTCGTACCACTCCATAGCTGTCTCTAACGCAAAAAACGCGTCAGCATTTGATGGACTACTTTCGTCGTTGTTGTTGTTCTCGTCTTCATCCGTTTCATCGTTGACAGGGTCAGATTCTTCTTGCACAGAAGTCACAATCTCGTCATCACTTAGCATTTGAAATCCAGTCTTCTGCATCGCAGGCCATCCTGGTTTCTACATCAACAAAACTCAACAAAAGAGCAAGTGTATACACCCCCTCACTTGGAAACAAACTCACCTAATATTCCTTGAAAATGCTTACCAAATCACACAACTGAAATTCCCCAAATATCTCTCACCTTAGGTCTTCCGCTACTTTTGGCCTCACGTGAAACAACTGTTGATCATTGCACTGTTCGAAAACGTATCCGGACTTTGGTCTGGATATTTGACGCTCCGGATAATAAACGTTCTACTGTAATTTGAATACTATTTAAACCTATTCAATGTGAGTGTGGGAGCTAGTCCTTAAGCTGTATTGAAGTGAGATTAGAGAAGTGCCTTTCGGAAACCTTGGAGAAAGAGCCCCTCAGGGTGCCACCTTCTTTAGGTGAGTACGGGTGTCACAATCCCGAGGTGCCCTAGTGATCTTTTCCTTTTCCCACGGGGTTTACTGTCTGGTAAACACGGCTTCACGAACCCGGGTACCTAGTGATCCTTCTCTATTTTCGGCCTCTTTCTTGTCATTCAATTCATTCTTTCTTTCTCTCTTCCCGTCTAGACCACAGATATTAAAACAAATGTTTGGCGCAGTATAGCCGAAATCGGCTCTTGCGCCAATAAACCCCCAAATCACTCACTCACTTGGAGAAAGAGACAAGAAGTTTTAGACTGGATTATATAGTCGACCCAGGAAAGAAATGAGTGCTTTTCTATCGGATCACACTCAGATTTGTGTTAAGTTATTTGTCTTACAAACAAGATAGTTATCTAAACTGATTGCTCCTTCGATTTTTAATCTTGATTGATCGTAAATTAATTGAACCGAAATAAAACTAATTATTTTTAAAACAATGTCTGTTGATTCGGTGTCCCAAACTAAACCTTGGCCTTAGAACCACGACAATAACGATCGTATTCGTAAACATTATAGAAAACACAGTACCAAACGATAAAAATCACGGTAACCATATTATAATGTTATCATCCAACTTAGCGAAAATTTGAAACAATTTGGAAGGAAAAGTACCGATATCAAATTAATACCTTTAAGTACACTGTTAAAAGATACCAAATTATATGCTTCCAAATTTCTTATGTGGCCGCGATAGCCTAGTGGTCAAGGTAACGGACTCATGGCCGGCTTGGAATGAGTTCGAGCTCAGTACCACTAAAGACCCGCCGTGTAGGGGAGTGATGCAAATCTGTCGAGAGCTCAAACGTTATCCCGTTGGTGTGGTAGTTAGGAGAGGTGGTGCCAGCTCAGGTGTCGTTCTCATCCCTAGACCATAGCTTAAAATTACGAGGTCTATCGCCAAAAGCCCTCGTGTAGCTGAACAGTGCGACGTTAATATTCACTCACTCACTATCCAAATTTCTTACGTTTATACACAGAAACTTGTACGCATAATGAACTCAAATAATTTTTTCTCTAAATAGTGCATATTTTAAAAATAATTTTACATGTATAAAGAAAGAAAAATAAGAGAATTTTGAAAATTATAAAAAGTTATCGATCTTTTTCGAAGAAACTATCCATTAACTATTTTGTGTATATGTATATGTGTGTATGAGAGAGAGAAATATTTTACAATATATATTTAAGTAATGCATTGTTAACACAAAAAGTATCTAAATAAAAATATTTATCACGAGATATTATAAAATTCATGTTCTACTAAAAAGAAAAAAACTTTGAGTTAAAAATATATTGTTGGAGCTCTAGAGAATAGCTAGTGGCCGCGGTAGCCAAGTGGTCTAGGCATCGGATCGTGGCTAGCATCTCATGAGTTCGATCCCAGTACCACTGAAGACCCGACGTGTAGGGGAAAGATGCACGTAAAATCAGTCGAGAGCTCAAACGTCCTCCCGTTGGTGTGGTGTGGTAGTTAGGAGAGGGGGTGCCAGCTCAGGTGTCGTCCGCGTCACTTGACCATGGTTCAAAATTACGCGGACCGTCGCCAAAAGCACTCGTGTTACTAATCAGTGCGACGTTAATATTCACTCACTCACCCCAGACATGACCCTCTGCCGCTTTAGAGAGCCTTGGAGTTAGCTTAAAGCTTCCGAATAATCTGCTTGAATTTTTAAAGTCATCTTGCATGGTTCCAAGCATCTGAAAGCTTTATCGCCAAATTTTTTTTATGATAATAGCAGATCGTATTGTTATTTGAAATATCGCGTCTTCCTTGTGCTTTTGAACGAGAACTTGACCTTGGACGTGGTTGGCGATTGGCAAAGCTTAATTAGCGATTCAATTTTGAAATTGTTAGGAAAATTCAAAAATATGATTCTGCAATCTGTCTAAGGCAAGATTATTCGAAGCATTTTCGATCGAACTTGTATTATACTTGGGCTGATTTAATTCTCATATTTTATCAGCAATAGCAGGGAGTTTTTTTAAAATCGTCATCATACACGGACAGAATGTTTCGCATATTAAACGGTAAACGTGTTGCAGCCACAAAGTTTTAAAAAGTTTTTCACTTACTTTCTCGTCCGAAAGATTACGCATTTCGCAAAGTAACTGAGGAGGTTTTATATCACCCAGCTCTAGATCTGTTAACAGTTTTGAGTTCTCTGAGTTTCGCTATCGTCTAAAACGGATATCAGACGATTTTTGATCGTGCCATATTTGTCATTATCTGGCGGATTAATCACAATATCTGAAATTTGGGAAAGAATTTCTGCTTCAATCGCACTTATAACGATGTCATATTTCGACTAGTCGGCTGTTATCTTGCTATTTCGGAACTGGGCTTCTATCTGGATAAATCAGGTTCCAAAATGGCGGAACCTTAACACTAACTCTTGCAATGGATTCAGTAGCTTTTCGTTCTTTTTAAATTCGAATTTTGAATCTTCGGAACTATTCTCATTTTATCGCGTCTGGGTCACCAGTGTAGCTTTATTGTCACTAATGCGAGTCAGTTTAGTGGTAAATATGAGACAAGTATTAATTCGAATATCTTCCAGACAAACATTTTATTTAAAGCACAATAATTAACTGAAATTGTATTCTATTGCCAGAAAATATTTTATATTAGCCAAGAAATAAATAACAAAATAAATCGTCTGCTGAAAAATATTTAACAAATAAGAATTATAATATTAAAATATAAATACTTAAATTATTATTGAATTAACAATTAATCAATAAATAATCAATTAATTAATAATTAATATACAAATAATAATTTAGTTCATTTTAATTATATTTTTAAATATGCAAAAAATAAATCGGCTGCCAAGAAGAAAGGTAAGAGCTAAGCTAAATTAAATTCTTGTCGGGTTTACAGCGCGAAGCGCTTTTACCCAGTTTAAAGGGGAAAAGAAAAACCATGAGAGA